>SSNR01000095.1:509422-524422 GCA_006937965.1 Callopanchax toddi
GGGGTAATTAGGTACGCAGCCAATAAACAAAACTAAACACATTTAAATGAATGCATTCGAATTTCCCATTAATATTTTAACCAAAAATACTTTGATATTAAATCAAATTTGATGCATTTTAAAAAATTATTTTCTGTCCTGTAAATAAATAAAACGGAGAAATCCAAATAAACTCTGACGTGTGAAAATGATGAGTTAACAAACAAAATCAAGACGAGGGAGGGCGAGACCTCGAGCACGCACACGCACCGTGTGCACGCGCGCGCCTGTGTGTCCTCCTGAGCATTTTGTAAGGATGAACGGACAGCAGAGAAGAGACGAACTAACACTCATCTCCTGCGGACAGTGGCGCACAAAAACAGAGGAATAAAGGAGAAACGGACAGCTACTGTTCTGTGGAGGGAAATATTGAAACTATTCAGAGCACAAGGTTGTGGAGAAACGTTCTCTCTGGACGAATAAAAAAGAAAACATCCTTCAGCATCTTTATTTTGCGCCTCCGAAGGCCGGTTTTATTTGTCAGCTGTTTCTACCGACTCCTCGCTGGTTTTATTGATGATAAATGAACAATGACGTCACAGACAGTTCCTTTGGTTTTCTAAAATAAAAGGCGCCTCTCTCTGTATTTTTGGCGCCGCTCACCTGAGTTCAGGCTGACCTCCTTGATGGCCCCGGAGCTCAGGTAATCTTCTTTGCACACAAACTTGTTCTCGTCTATGACGTAGAGCTCCTCTCCCGTGGACAGCTGCTTGTTACACACCATGCAGGTGAAGCAGTTCAGGTGGAACACCTTGCTGCGGGCTTTGCGCACCAGGTCGTTCGGTGAGATTCCCTGCAGACAGCCCGCGCATTTTGTGCCAAAGCGCCTGGATGCAGAGCGAGACAAGGAAGTCAGAATTCTATTTTCATTTATATGGAATTTTTAATTAGGTAAAACAAAATAAAACTAAATCAAATCCGGGCTGAAATTGTGATTAGAAACCAGAATTACAGCCGTTTAATAGGAGCGCAATTTTATTCCTGCAACTATTATTATTCTTTACTATTTTCTCTTTATTATTATTATTATTATTATTATTATTATTATTATTATTATTATTATTATTATCTATAATCTTTAAAACCACAAAATTATCTGAAATATTCTAAAATTAACTGAAATTATTTCCTAGTATTTAACAAAATAAAAGTATCTCAGTATATATATATATATATATATATATATATATATATTATATATATATATAAATGACTGACTGGTATTAATATTTTTGTAAAGCTTCCTAATTTTGACGGAGGCGCTCTCTCTGACAATAACCCCACGCAGAAACGTATTAGTGACAATCAACACATTGTAGCCAGGATATATATTATGGGATTAGTCAGAGTGGGAGCATCTTAGCGTGGAAATCTTCTCTTAATCCATATTCACCCGCCTAAATACTCATCAGTTTGATGCACAAATAGCAGGAATAAATTCAGCAGAATTTCCGATTTGACAGGATGGAAAAAGGAAGATGAGCAGCAGGATGAGGAGGAGGTGGGGGAGGTGGGGGAGAGGGGTTTGTTTTTGTTATTTGAGCTGAATCAGGAGAGAATTGGCTTTGAATTTGCAGGTATGGCTTGTGTTGATCACCTGCACGTGGACGCGCTCGTTTTTTGGGAGCATTGTTTGGGTTTTTTTTGCAGGCTTGTCTCCTCCATTCGCAGTGGTATCACTCCACCATCCGCCTTTCACATGCATGGACAAGCCTCCCCCCTGCGAGAGGGCACAACTCTACTTACACAACAAATGGACACATTAGGGTGATTACTGTTTCGCCCGGCTAATGGCGGGGCCATTTAAATCCAGCGCGTGATGGGACCCGCGCTAATATGCGGGCCAAGGCCGCGCGGGGCCAATCCCAGCCCGTCCCAACAAAAGGCTGCGCGCCTCTCGTGTCATTAGACAATTTGGGGAGAGTCGAAATGAAAACGATGCAAAGGGAGAGCGGCGGGACAAACAAGGGCTTCACTTATCACTCAATTACCTGAAACACTTTGTGGGGATTGTGAACCGGTTAATGGTCTAATGGGTGTTTGAAAAGTGTCTGCTGGAGATGGGATAGATCATAAAATAATACTAAGCACCGATTGTACTTGAATACACAATAATTGTAAAATATGATGCCATTTATTTCATTGTGGAGGTCCTTTTCGGAGGCCTTGTGTTTTAGAAAATGTCACCAGAACGTTAAATTAAACAGTAAAGTCTTGATTAAATGATTTAAATAGCTCATATTTATTTTTTGCGTTTAGTTTGATTTTTGGTGATAATTATTACATTTTAAAAAATAGTTTTATGTCTAAATCGGTGCAGAATTGAAGTCCTATGATTTGAGATGACTTATCTATGAAAAGACATTCTTTTTTTCTCCTAAAACTTTGAGCGGTTTTGTTTCTCTAAAAACGAGCAGCGGTCCTCGGAGCCGCGCGTCCGGCCCCCCGTTACCTGAAAAAGTCCATTTTGCAATAGAGCTTTCCGTCCCGGGAGAAGCACTTCTCGGTGAGGTTACAGCTGCACTCGCAGCACTGGACGCACTTGGCGTGCCAGGCTCGGTCCAGCACGTTGAGGAGGAATCGGTCCAGGATGGGCCGCTCGCACCCGGCGCAGTGGACCATCATGTTTCCGGCCTGTGAGCCGCCGAGGGCCGACCTCCCCACACGGACTGCGCTGCTGGGACTGGGGCGACCCGGCTCTACGCGGAACAACGTCTTGGCTCCGGGAGGTGCGCTGCCAGGCAAAAACTTCAAGGACCTTCTGTTTAAAAAATAAAAATAATAAAAATAAAATAAAGCGACGGGACAATTCCTCAGCAGCTGTTTATAGTCCGGGTCCAGTTCGGGTTGTCAAATCCACAATCCAGAGGAGGAGGAGGAGGAGGAGGAGGAGGGATGGGGGCTCAGCTGCGCCGGCTCAGGGACACACCAGCCATGTTTTCCTGCTGAAGCCTCATCATTCAGTGTTTTGATTTGAAATAATCCCTCTCAGCTCGCGCTTTGTTTTTCCGGCTCCAGTATTTTCCTTCGGGCTCACCTCACGTTGCCACTGTCACGTCGCTGTGCCCTGGTTATCACGAGGTTCTGCCAGCGCGCAGCGCGTCCTCGGCTCAGATTGGACGATGCCCCTGTTAATTCCCGTGCCAGACGAGCCAATCAGAGCGCAGTTGTTATGGTTACACGTTGATAGCTGTAGCCTCCGAGCAGGAATACCTGGGCTGTTTGGAGAGAGGCCGGCCGGCCGGCGGACTTCACAGAACCGTCCGAGGGTCAGAGAGACCCTCCAGTCCACGGGACCTGAAAACACACCAACATACCAGAGTCAGCACTGATCTGAACCCACAGCAGGACGAGGGCCGCACGGGCCCACGGGGGAGGAGGTGTGAGGGTGAGGGGGTGGGGTATGGGGGGTCTTTCTCATGCACAAAGCTATTTATAGGGAAATGTGATGGATTAGCTGCAGCTTATCAATAGGGAGAGGAGAGCTGCTCACCCGGAGCTTTAACAGAGTGGCCTCCGATCGAAGGGACTCTCAGTATTTACCAACAGACCCGTTCTGTTAGGCAAACAGACAGCCATCTATCCATCCATCCATCTATCTATTCACCACAATGCAGCAGATGGCTAATTAAATACATTAATAAAGTGCAATATTTTTGAAATACATTTTTCATTTTTCCACCAAAAAGCACCAACTTAAATAAAATCTTCTGATCTTCAACATCAGTACCATTCATCCATCCATTCATATTATTTTGATTTTGCAGTTTTTCACTACCAGCACCAACAAAATTACAATAAAATCTACTTTCTATTTTATTAATGGGACTAACACTGATTCATCGTTTCACAGTTTAAAATCCCTCAGAGCAGAATGTGTTTCTATAGGAAATATAAAAATAATAAACTGTTTAAAACAGATATTTTAGTGGTTTCTTTATTGCCTGATGGTATGTGTGGATTTGTCTCAGCTATAGACACTGGGTCACCTGGGTTTAGCTCTTTCTGGTGTTCAGACAAAGCGGAATGACTTTTCTTTAATTAAACAAGCTTCAAACACAGCGATCTTTGGCCTGTTCAAATGAAAAAGGGACAAAAAGAGAGATGGAAGGACGAAAATAAAAAGAAAAGGAGACTTCATTAGAAGGGTGAGAGCATGTGAGCTGAATGCATCTGTCTCCTGTTTAGATCAGAGGACTCTGATCTTTTTGTATCTGCTGTGTCCGGCTCTCCTGTGCACACCGAGCACCTCCTGCTGAGCAGGAACTCACCTGTGGAGAGGAGAGATGGAGCTGTCCGTGGTGCTGAAGGCAGCCAGCACCAAGGACAGCAACAGGCTCTTTTCTTTTCACTGAATCACAGCTTATATTAGACTCACACACTCTGCATACATGGAATTCTTTATAACGAAACCACCTAAACTGATCTTAAGTCACGGTTTTTAACCAAGTCACACAAGTTTAAATTATGTCAACACTGTAACATAGCTAATAGAAAAACATGTGTCTTCCTTTTAAAACATCCTGACAGTTGTTCCATCAACACTTCACTAAAAATCTCTCAACAAAACATCCCGAATGCTCAGAATGATAAAGATTCCAAAGTCAGGCTTTAGTTTTCAACCCACTGATTCATTTGAATGTGCTCCACATTCATGACAGTGGTGGTAAGATCCTGCATTTTCTGCTTGCACAGACCACTCAGAGGTAAAAGCTTCCTGCAGGAATGCTGGAGGATGGACGGCTTTCTTTCAAAGAAAAAATAAATAGAAAGATGTGAAATCCTTCAAGCCGAGCAAAACTTACAAAAGTGGATCTGAAAAAAAAAAATTCATGCTATACAAGAGTTAGAAATTTTGATGAGCCATTTCTATTTATTAGTTTGTTCATAAAAGGACAGAAACTCTGATAGTGCATCTGTTTATGTGTGCATGCCCCCCCCCCCCAAGGACCAACACATGAAGTGCTTTAAGGATAATTTCTTTTCTTTATTAAGAGTTCCTCATAAATAGCTTGCATTGCAGCATTTATGTCTCACTCTCTCTCTCAGTACATTTTTAATCAATAAAACATAGGAAATAAAGGCAGACATCTAAACAACACGAGTAACACCCACAAACACTTCAACCCTTGCTTTCATTTCAGAAGAAGTTACTACAGAAGTTGTACATTCAGGATGGAGAGAAAGGTTAATGTTAGCAATAATTACATTTCTGCACTTTAACAACAGCCACTTCTGTTGCAAGCGGCAGGAATATCTGCAGAGGGGCGTCTGTGAGCTGACACAAAGCTTCAAAGAGAAAAGATTGAATTATAAATCTGAAAATATGTGTGTCACGGAGGAGGTAAAAACACCCAGATTCATCCCCTGACTTCACAGTCCCCTCCACTCTGACAGCCCAGACACCTGAGCACACCGGTTCCTCCCCCTCCCTCGCCTGCAGCCCCCATGCCATGTCACCCCAACCCCAAAGGCATGCATGCACACACATACACACGTGTGTGTGTGTGTGTGCGCTCACACACGTTAGACCACCTCCGGGGCCCCTCTTTGGCAGGGCCGATCCCATGGGAGAGGTTAGTATGATGGATGTCTGATTGGTAGCCCTCCCTTAGGGCCTCCCTCTCCGTCACCTCTCTGCGCTCTGAATTAAAAGGCCGTTTGTCTCCTCGGAGTCCTCAGCTGTAGAGCGCCGGCCTGCAATTTCACAGCACTCAGAGAGAGAGAGGGAGACCATTACAGAGGAGGTTGTCAGGGGAGCCATCAGAGCCCGGACACGCCTGAGGTACTCTCTCTTTCTCTCCCCCCTCCTCCTCTATCTTCCCAGCTCCCGTCTCCTGCTCGGCACCAACAACACCTCTATCGCACTGCAGGCAGCCAACCCTAAACTCCCAAATACATAAATATTCAAGAGAACAAACGCATATAAGCATGAACCTGTGCACAAATATCACACCAATAAATCAGCTCTTTAAAATCCTTTTCTTTCTACTGGTGCTTAAATAAATTAACACATCTAATTATATAAAGTAAAACTGTGGAGAAAGAAGAAAATCCTTCCTCTTGAACACGAAAACGCTAAAGGAATTAAATCGACTGATTCAAAACACTCAGATTTACAGCTCCGATTCATCAGATCTGCATCAACTTTACCTACGAGTCTGTTCTGAATTATAATTTGTTCTTTGTAAACAGGAATTGGGCTTAAAGTGAGCAGCTGTTCCAAAGATTTGCTTTTTACACAAAACAGGTGCAGAAAAAGTCAAGAATACTGTGGAAACGCTTTGTAACAAAACATCAGTGTGTATGAAGCTCACAGCATAAAGTCAGAAAAAATACATTTTAATGTAAATTCTGAAGAGATTAAAATAAATAAAAGTTTTAAACATCTACTATCAGACTGTTTCATGAACAGCTTCTGTTTGTAGAAATAGTTTACCTTCTCTAGGACTGATAACTGCTCGTGTAAATGCAGCCTAGACCAGAGTGTATCGCTGCCATCTTAAAACGGCTCCATTCACCTACATTTAGTCAATTATAAACATTACACCCCAGTCAGTTTTTACAAAACATGATAAAAAAAACAAAACAAAAAAAAAACATTCTATGCTAGTTGTTAGCTCATCATCTTGCCAGACATAATCTAATTTTCTCCAAATTGAGGCTGTTCTAGAAGCTGTCTAAAACTTTTAAACTATTTCAACCTCTACACAGAATGTCCCTTTAGGTCAGCGGTGTTCAGTCTTGGTCCTGGAGGGTACACCGTGTTTCTCTATGAAGATGATGAACAGGTTTATGTAGAAGTTGAGGTCATGCTGAATCAGGCGTGTTGGAGAATGTCAAACATGCAGGAGAGTCAACAGGATGAGACGCTGCTGCTTTACCGACTGTCCAGTCAGGAGGAAAGAGCTCAGGGAACAATGGAAGTAACTTACAGAACTTTTACTGTCTCAACTAGTTTATTTCCAATCCAGGATATTTGAACACTCAAGAACGCTCACAGGATGTTAGAGCAGCAGACTGAGTGAGATGATTATAATTTCCTGCAAGGCACTAGTAAATGATCTATCTTGAAACCAACATTCACTAGTGTTATGTAAGTTTATTCCTCCCTCTATCAGCTCCTTCTCAGCATCAGATTCACAAAGGAAACGGCACTAATTATATTCTGGAGCAAACATGCTGACAAAGGGCAGCAGGATGGCTTTATTAGTGTCTGATCACACTGCCCAAAGTGAACATGATGCCAGACAGACGTCTCAAGGTGAGCTGCAGGTCTTAATGGATAAAGAACAAAGTCACTTCCAAAATCTAAAATTAGACTGAAGCTCACTGATTAGTTCCAGCTTTAGGATGCAAACAAGGACTATCTGAACACGGGTCAGTCACTCCTCCTGAGCAGTAATGACATTCATATTATTATTATCATCACTTTATTTAAAAATAAACCAGGAAACATTCTGTCAGAACTCATCCAGCCACTCTTAAATCCCCACCGATGAACTGGAGAGAGGCCTTCTGGTCTTGAAGGAAGGTTAGATGTTTTTAACAGTTGTCAGCAGCGTCACACTTTAAGGTAAAGACTTTATCTGAAACAACCTGCTGAGACCACACAGACTCCCTCAGGATGGAGATAATGAGAAACAGCTATCTTTACAATGGTTTTCTTATTTTAAAGGATAACACCAGATACCAAACACCTCTTTTCTCTCCTCTCTTTCTCTGTCAGAGCTAACATTCTTATGAGCTGTCACTGCGTTTGTGTCTTTCTGAATGTTTCTGATCGGCTGTTGGAGGTCCAATCAGTTTGTACTGTTCGTGTCCCCTCTCTCCATTCTCCCACTCTCCTCCCGTCCCCTCATCCCATCCGGTCGAAGCAGATGGCTGCCTTCATCGGTTCTGCCGGAGGTTCCTTTATGTTAAAAAACGAGTCATTTTTCTTTTCTGTGTCGCCCCCCACTGCTCCGAGGGTGGTGACTTATGAGATGACTTGTTTTGGTATAAATAAAGCTAAATCCATCCATTCTTTATTAACATGCTTTTAAACTATTTTTCAATCCAAACCCAAAGCCTGCATGCATGCATGATGCTGGAGTGTTAAAACATGGCCGTCTGAGTGAGGAATCAGATCAATCCCAACTATTTAAACAGAACTCACTGTTTAGAATCCACGCCGATGTAAATTTGAACATTTTGTATGCATTTTATACATTTGTGACCGTTTAAGTACAATACATTTAAAGTAGCTGTTAATTAGGTTTTTCTTGCCTTTTAGCAGGATTTCTCATCCAGCTGTCTGTACTCCAGATGTTGTTACATAAATCATCCATTCTATAAAGTCTAAATCTATTTTGATCAAAAGTAAAATAAAAGTTCCTGTTGTCTCCTGACAACCTCGTACCAGGTTAAACCCCGCTTTGCCTTCAGAGCTGCTTCAGGTCGTGGATCCAACAAGGTGTTGGAAGCATTCCTCAGAGGGTCTGGTTCATACTGACATGACAGCATCCCACAGTTACATCCATGATGAGAATCACCACATCCCAAAGTTCTGGACTGGATTGAGATCTGTGAAGGTCACTGGAGTCCAGTGATCCCATCGTCATGTTCAAGAAAACAGAGATGATGTGATCTTTGGAGCATCATCCTAGCATCAGAAGATGAGTCCTCTGTGGTCACAAAGAGATGGACCTGCTCAGAAACGATGCTCAGGTAGGCTGTGGAGGTTAAACTAGGATAAGGACCCAAAGAGGGACAAGAAGACATCCCACACACCATTACACCACTAGCAGCCTGAACTACAAGGCAGGGTGGATCCAGGCTTACATGTTGGTACCAAATTCTGAACATCTGAATGTTGCAGCTGAATCGAGACTCGTCAGACCATTTTTTCCAGTCTCTTCTGGTGATCCGGTGTGAATCGTAGCCTCAGGTTCCTGTTCTCAGCTGTCAGGAGACACCTGGTGAGGTCTTCTGCTGCTTCAAGGGTCAACATGTGGTTCAGAGAGGGGGTTCTGCAGAGAATTATCTGAGTACTGTCATCTCCAACCAATCTCCCCATTCTCCTCTGACCTCTGATACCAACAAACATTTTGGATATTTTCCTCTTGTTTGGACAATTCTTATTGGTGCAAATGACAGATCAGCAGTTTCTGAAATACTCAGACCAGCCCGTCAACCAGGCCTCGTTCAAAGTCCATACATCTCCTCCCTTCTCCTTTCTGATGTTTAGTTTGACCTTCAGCAAGTCGTCTTCCCCATGTCAAGTCAAGATATCTAAATGCATTGAGTTGTTGTGATTGGCTGATTAGATATATGCATGATCAAGCAGTTAGTTGAACCTAATAAAGTGGCCAGTGATAAGCATCAGATGGTACCATTTTGGAGGCTGAGTCCAGCTCATCTGGATGTGATGTCATGTGTGTACACGCTATCTCAGTGCTGTTTGCTACAACCAACCCAGAGATGTAAAGTTTTTAACTCCTTTACTTTTCCTGTACTTAGTTTCAAGCTAACGTTTGGATTGATGAAAGCACAAGGCTGCAAACTGAAACGGCCTCATATAAATGATCCTTTTAAGTGTTGCAGGAGCTTTGACCTCTTCATGTTTTCATCTCAGCACAAACCTTGGAATTAGATCATCTTCTACCAGACCCTTCTGACCGTGGTAATGCTGTCATTATGTCAGAAGTAACAGACCCAATGAGCTGAACTCAACTCTGAAAGGAGGAGGAAGCTGATGAGGACGAGCACTGGTTAGTTAGTTAAAGGTAGAGGTGATCATAGGCTGGTTTGAGCCTCTGGACATCTTGAGTGGTTACTCAGAGAAATGAAATGGATCTTACTGATAGTTGTGTCTGCTGCAGGTCTCAGAGAAGGATGAGGAGAACCGAGGAGCCAACCAGAGGAGCAAGGAGGAATAGGGAGGTGTTGGGTCCAGTATATGGGAGGGTTCCAGAACTGACTGTCAGCAGGTCACACCCAAGAGCTCTAGAGAAAAAGACACCCTGACAAGAACCTCACAGGAGACAAAAATACAGAGAGAAGGTCTGGATGTTCACCAAGGTGCCGTCAAAGTGTGGAAGATGCCAGACAGGTGGCCTGACGAGGGGATTGATTACAGGTGTGATGCTGCAGCTCAGAGTAGAGACAGGACCTGCAGGTAAAACAGGAAGAGAACAAATAGAAAAGAGAAGGAGAAAAGAGAAGCAGCTCCTCAAGCTCAGAGCCAACAAACAGCTGAGTTTAGAGTCTGACGGGTTTGTAGCCTGCCAGCGACTCAAGCTGCTGCTGCTGCTTCTCTATAACATTAACACAGTTTAGATACTTTGGTTGGTTTCCAGAAGGCAGCTGTGAACACATGAACTTCAACACAGACACTTTGAGACACCTGTCTGATTATTTTATCTAGAGTTATATCTTTTTATTTTATGCTGCAGTTAGGAATAAAAAGCCGACCTATAACATGTGAGACATGCATCCTGTAGGTAACACCTGTAATGTTGACTCCAGCTTATTCTCATGAACCTCAGAAAGTTACAGCAGGTTCCTAAACCAGTTCATTTATGTGTAATCTGAAGAACACTTCCTTTTATAATCTATTGATCATTTGTTGGGACATAAACTGTGATGTTTTCTGATCTAAATAGGAATGTATTGATGCCAATATCAGCATCTGGTATTGATCCAATACCATGCATGTACTTACCTGTACTCATAAAAGTACTCAGATACTGCAGGACATGATTCCAGTGTGATGGGAGCTTAGTTTCCCTATTAGTTTGCATGCGGCTGTAACGCACCATAAAATGGATAAAAGCCAGGTCAAATGAAGACGCTGCTTGTGGAAAAAGGAAGAGGAAGTTGTGGTTCCAAAAAACCGAGGACCAGGTCCAAGATTTGATAAGTGGTTCAGCTCTGGGTCTGGGTCTGGACCGTGGTCCACCTGTTAGTGACCTCTGGACTACACGGCAAAATCACCAGTGTTAAATCAACACCAGAGAGTGTTGGTTTAACACTGGTTGATTTTGCCGTGTAGAGCTTGAGGGGTCTTGAGATGATCTATTAAACATCTGTTTGACAGTGATCTTTGTTAAATGACTTACTGCAGGTTTTGTGTACTTTTACCAGCAGAGGTCACTAGTCTGAGATTTATTTTTTTGAGAGTCAAAAGCTGAGAACTCCTGGTCAAATTGAGTTAACATTTATTAACGAGCCGAGTAGACAACAGTCAGATTAGAGACCTGAGAAGAGGACAGGGCTTTAGACCAAGGGACTGCCACTGCCATGATGGGTTTGAGTGTAAAAATGAAAAATAATTATATTCCATTTGATTGTAAATAGATTTCTGAACAGACTCAGTTCAGAGAAATACATTTAATGATAACTGATGAGCTAACAGCTAGTCAGAGTGCAGCTATAGGACCAAATAAACCAATAGAAATGCTGCATTTGGACTAGCATCATAAAGGATATTAGCTCTTTTTCTCCACACTGAGTCTAAATTCAACAGGTAAAGATGATCGTTTCTTCACAAAAACACCTCAAAGTGGCAGAGATGGTTCCGTTTAGGGACAAGAAAGCTAAGTTAGGTTTAGTTTAAAACTAAAGTAAAAAGTATTTGGCTTTCAGTGTACTACATTCACAGCTGTATATTAAGTGTTAACATTTTCATTTATCACCTTGGGCCATATTCCTTTTGCTTGTAACCTGTGAATGTTTTGTCTTAATATTATAAAATAATGTTTGATTGTTTCATATCTTTGACGATGGGGTGCTTTTTGTCTATTCCTGGATCACTGATGTCATTAACCTGGTCTATTTAAACAGCTTCAAAAGTAAAAACTATTAATTACCTTGAGTCAATGAGAAACTTTCAGATTATTGTTAGAATAAAAACTCTGATGGTAAACAAATGTGTTGAGGCATTTTTTAATTTAAAGTGTTCAATATCATATTTTAATTTATCTCTGAAAATGTATTCCTTCAGCATCAGGAGCAAGGTTAATATATTTGTATTGTTTTGTATTTATCAGTTTGCCTATTTGTTTGATTTAATGTGTATTTTACAGGTAACTTATGATCCATGAACTGATTCAATAAGCTGCTCTGAAGTTTTACTGTAGCTGCACTGTAAGTGGTGTTTCCTTTCAAACAAACGAACATGTTCAAATTACCAGTCCAGGCAGAATGGGAAACCATTAAGGAAAACAACAAACATCGCTGGGATCGCAACTCACAAATATTAGCTCCTCAATTACCCAGAATAAAAGACTAATTCAAACATCCACACTCACCTTCCAACCTGTAACACACACACACACACACACACACACACACACACACACACACACACACACACACACACACACCGCCGTGTAAAACGTGTGACTGGATAATTGGAGCTTTATTTAGCTCCAGGTGAGCCGGAGTCACATGTTGACTTGCTCATGAGGTAGAATGTCTCTCCTGTGTTAAAGCGGTGTGACATTATGCGGAGCTGCTTTAAAGGACAGGTGGTCTGGATCTGGGTCTTGGTGGATCCTCACACTGGGCTGAGCTCAGCCTCCTTCATTGAGGCTTAATGAGGGAGATCACCTTTCACTGTGGGCCATCCTAATGAGGTAATGAATGGGGGTGTGCATTGCACCTTTGCCCTCACCTACTCTATTAATCAGAGTATAGGGTCACACGTAGCCACCAGGACCTATCCTCCCCCATCTGGCAGCGCTACCGGACCAAGAGATGGATTGAAGGTGGTTAAAGATGAGAGGAGAAGAGGATGGAAGGAGTGGAAGCGGCTGACTGAGAGAGAGACTTAGACCTCCGAGGGAAAAGGTGTGAGGACTGTGTCTGACAAAGACCTTTAACCTGATTTCAGCCACCCTGAGAAGGGATCAGGAGAGTGATAACGCTATCGGGGCTGCACAGAGCAGGACCAGGAGCTGACATTTACTGAACGAACAACAAAAGATAGAATTGCATTATGTCTTAGGAAAATAGCCTGCCTTGTTGCGTTGCGCTCATTTCTAACATAAATATTTTAAAGTGATTTAGACCTTCATCCTCAGCCAAAATGAGGACATTTAAAGACGGTTCTGATCTGGTGATGGGAGTTTCTTTGGAAAGGTTCTGAACTATTAATATATCCTGTTCAATTTGAAAGTTTTGCTGTGTTTTTATAATATAACTAAATTAGTAATAAAATGCGTATGCATGAATGAAGCAGCTCAAAATCATAACTAGAGTAAGAGATCTCTGAATATTCAACACAGACTTTACTGATGATTTGAAGAAATGACAGCAAACGGATTCAAAAGCTCCAAGGAGAATACGTGTTTTCTACTACATCTTTCCAGGGAGTCGGCTGGAGGGAGGCCAGGTATAAAACCCAAGGACATTGCTTTGGTTCACTTGTTGACTGCGGCTGGTTGATGTGGTTGTTATGGTTACAGAGCTCCTCTGCACATAGTATCCAGACGATGGTGTTGATCAATAACCAGGTAATGAGATACTGATGGTGTCGTAAGTAGATTTTGACTGAACTGCTATAAAATGTGTGAGATAGAAGTCGCTTTAAGACAGCAGAACTCCTCTGTGACATCACTCTGATCCAGCCTGGAATACATATAATCTCTGTTTCTCCACTCTGAGGTTGTTCAAACTGTGTGCTCATTGTTATGAACATCTTTTAAATTCTATCCAGGCTGGAGCTTTTGTAAATTAATGAATGAGGCTGCAGCTCATTGTTTTTGTAACTAACTGAATTCTTAATTGATAAGAAGCTAAAATGTTTTTCACAGAAATGTGAGAATATTTTAGAGAAAAGAGAGATCAATAAGAGTAGACTGAGTTATGTTTTGTCAGGAATATTGTGTTTAGTTTCAGATAAAGTGGAAATGACTGAATGAAAAACACACAAATCACGTTTTGTAATAAAATGTAAACTCCTTATGGCTTTCTCATGAGTTTGAAGTTATTGATGATATTTTTTTCTTTCTACAGCCTAATTCATTCTGTGGAAACAAATTAATAAATATATTCTTATTTTAATGAGATGTAAATCAATCCATGTTGTTGGAGTCCCACGACCACATGATAAATCCATATTCATCTTTATCATTTGTGTCAGTGCTACGCTCAGCTGAAAATATCCTGTTTTCCTACAGATTGAACTGAATTGACCAGTCCCTCCTAAAGTTGTTTGGGTTTCATCAGGCTGATGTAACTTTGCTGTAATTAAGTCAAAACGTGCTCTTCTTCCTCTCCTGTGAAAACGCTCTAGTGGCTCTGCAGCTTGTCAGGTGAGACGCTGCAGCTTCACAGTAAACGCTGTCTGTCTGTCTCTTTAGAGTGTCTCCTTTAACAGCGTGTCTCTTCGCAGTAACAGTTCACACTAACAGGCACACTATATTTTATCAAATAGAACAACACAGGATAACAGAAATCTAAGTACTATTTAATATATTGCAGGATAATTGTTCAAAAAGCAGAAGAATCTGTAGTTTTTTTGGTCGGATGGTGTGAAAAAACAACAAATCAGCACTGCAGCTTGTTATAGGTTAAATCCCATTAGTAAAAGTCAGACAACACTGATAGTTCTTTACTTTTATTAACTGAACAGCTGATCAGGAGTCAGATTAACCCACTGCTGCTGGCTGGCTGTTAACGTGACGGGTTGTGGTCTAAACTTCAGATTGGACGTGTAATTGTTAAAGAAAAACACCAGAAATGTAAAATCTGACTAAACATCAACAGGTTTTGCCAGCAGGCTGACAAAAGGCAGTTCATGTATGAAAGCTGTTGACATGCTGTATTATAATAGAAGTATGTTATAGAAATTGTGCCGTAGTTCTTATTTTTAAAATAGTTTGACTAAACCATATGTCTGGATCCAATGAGCACTCACCTGTTCACCTGAACACAATCATGCTTTTTTATTGGTTTACTAATTGCAACTAAATA
>SSNR01000095.1:529432-567520 GCA_006937965.1 Callopanchax toddi
GTGTGTGTGTGTGTGTGTGTGTGTGTGTGTGTGTGTGTGTGTGTGTGTGTGTGCAGCAGCCTTCCTGTGATCTGGAGATGCACACAACGAGTCAATGTTAGATCCATTTGAATATTCTCTTAGACATGAAGCAGCTGCGTGCAAATGTGTAGAAGGTGGTCATAGGGTTGATTTGTGCCCAAACATGTGTGGGCGTGTGTGTGTGTGTGTGTATAGCAGCAGGGTGAGTGTGTTAAATTGTCCTGTGTTGCTGAGATAACACCGGATCCTTATCAGCTGCATCAGGAAAAAAAAAAAAAAGGGGGGGGGGGGGGGGGGGGCTTAAGACCCCGATGGGCGTGAGGGGAGAATGAATTTTCCTCACCACTCTGCATATTACAGGATTACACTGCACCTTTAGATATGCTCGGGCTGAGCCTAACTGTGCCTTATGGCTATATGCATGCAGATTACTGAAATAGACTGTCACACAGCGAGCGCACCGAGCAGCGCTGGCTGGCTCCACTGGGTCCTGAAATGAAAAATGCTGGAGCTGGACTGCTGTGACAGGATTTCGTGTTGTTTGGGGGAAAATGTACTTTTTAATATGAGTTTGTGGTTTTGTAAAGAGAATTAAGTAGAAACATTTTCCCCAGCTGCTTTTCTTTATTTATGAATATAAAAAAAATAATAGCATCAGGTTAATTGTGAAGGTAACACGAAACGTAGCCAGGGCTGCAAAAAAGTTTTTTTTAAAGCAGAGCCATGATTCAACAGGCCTCCCTGAAGACAGAGTCCTAGATTTATTATTGCAGATGATGCTATTGTTGCTGGTTTAAAGTCCAACACTGAGGAGTCTATTTAAACAGGTTACCATGTTGGAGCCCCAATTCCTGCTTTAATTCTTCATGCCATAGATTCAACAGTGTTAGAAATATCCCTCTGAGATTCGGGTCCATTCCAACATGTCAGCGCCACAGTTTCACCCATCATGTGAATCTCCTGTTCCACCACATCTAAAAGGTTCTGGGGCCTCATTTATAAAACTTCCTCACACACAACACAGGATCTGAGAGTTGCATTTGTCACTTTCTATGCAAACTTTGTGATTTATTGAAAAAAAAAACACAAAATGAATGGACTGAAAATGTGTGATAACTTTAAGCAAACTCTGACCCTGTTGTGAGCACATGTTGAAGACGGGGACAATGGCAGCGCTGCCGGTGAGATGTTATAAAGCGCCTGCATTAGTGGTGCATATTAGTGTGTATTACTGAGCAGATATATAAATACTGCAGTGACACTTGTGTGTAATGCTTCACAATGCATGTGCTGGCACTTGGGGGCGGCGTGTATCTCAGTAGGGAGAGTGGCCATTTGGTCTCTGGTTTGATCCCAGCTCTGGTTTGGGTACTTTGTGCCCTTTGGCAAGACACCTCACCCCCCTTGCCTGGTGGTGGTCAGGACTCAGGAGGACCTGGTGGCACTGATTGAAGAACTTTGGGAGACCTTGAACTTCAGCAAGTCGACTTCACCTAGATGCCTAATGCATTCTTGTGAATAGCTGATCAGATGTTTATGCTAACAAGCAGTTGAACAACAGGTGTACCTAATAAAGTGGTAGGTGTTTAGGAGGGAGGTTTATTTGTGTTAAGGCAAAACCCCCAGGAGAAAAGTAAGTCTGAACCTTTGCATCTGGTCTAAGACCCTCTAACCAGCTACAGACTCTCCCACATGTTCAGGTGGAGAATGTGCAGGAAGGAGCTGAAGATGTGGGGGGGGGGGGGGGGGGGGGGGGGGGCATCTTCATCTTTTCTACTTCCCTTCAGCGCCTCCTTCTCTCAGCCAGTCTCTCGCTCCTCACAGCCTCTGGCTAATTACTCCTTTTTTCAAATGCAAAGCAGCGACGGAAAGTGAGATGATTCCTCGGCAGCCGCTTTAGGAGGGTGGAGTGGAGGGGTGGGAGCGAGGAGAGAGAGGAGAAAGAAAGCCACCGCAAGAGAAGAGGAGAGAGAAGCAGAATGGAAGAAAGAGGTGACTTTCTTTCCTCGGCTGGTGGGGACCTTTGAAGTTGGGCAAGACGGCGAGGGAGGGAGAGGGAGGTGTTTCTGTGAGAGGACCAAGGTAAGAGAAAAAGCGAGGGAAGATCGTGTTAACGAGATGGCCTCTAAAGACGAATTAAATGGTGGGAGAAAGGAAACACGATCAGGACTGGCCCTACTTATAGACTCCTCACAGACTCCCTCTTTTCAGCTCCGTAGAGGTGTTCCAAAGCCTGAATTCCTTAGCTCAGCTCTTTAAAAAGCTTGGAGTGTGGGGTGTGTGAGTGAGGGGCTGCTTTGAGGCCAATAGGCTGTGTGGATGAGTGCAAATGTGTGTGTGGGAGGGTCACCCGTCCTTTAGTCACACATCCCAGCCCCTCAATGGGGAGGTCAGGGACTTACACACCGATGGAGGGTCAGAAGTGGCAGGGATTACACGTCTGCTCTAAGTCCCCCAGATCCCAGTGTTTTCACTCCCTCTTGCTGTTTGTTGTTTTGTGGCAGAGCAGACGGAAGAAAGAAAAGGAGACGGTCGGGGAATTAGTGTAAAGCTCAGGAGATGAATGGGCATCTTATTCGCGCCTCTTGTTGGCTGTTTTTCAGCCCCCAAAACAGCCCTCCCATTCCTTGTCGGAGTGAAAGCACGTTAGGGTTGCCTTTGTGCGGACAAAAGGAGACTCCCCTCGTGGCTTTCATGCTCCTGGTGGAGCAACAAGAGGATTTGGCCCGCCGTGCAGCGCCCAGAGCTGCTCCAGCTTTGATTGGACATCGGCAGGAGAGAGCTCTGCTTCTCCTTTCTTGATTAATCAAGTGATTCCAGTGCTCTCAATAACACCTTCTTTTTCCATCACAGCTTTTTTGTGTCTCAATAATCCCATCTTCCCCACCAAGAACCCCACCACAACAGTCCACGCCGGCCTCTTTTCACCTGACTGAAAAACATTTTGTCATCTGATTTTTTCTTTTTTCCTGTGTGACTTTCAGTTAATCTGATGTGTGGGTGTTGTCTTTTATTTCTACGTGCTTATCACCACGGACACATGAAAACATTAGCAGGACTAATCTAGAGAATTTATAAAACGGTTGACCAAGAGTTGACCCGACCATACAAGCGCTCTCGAGTCTCCGATTGTGGAACTCACAACAAAGTTTTTAATTTTCTGTGCAATTATGAATCTATAGAATAAAGTTTTTTTTTTAATTCTCCTGATGGTTGTGTTACAGTATCAGATATTTCAAGATGAAATCAGTTAAATTAACTTCAGAGTACTGAATACCACGGGAGCAGAGTGACGAATAAAATCCTATCGTTTGGTCTGAACAATTGGCTGAAGTTTTTAGAGAACTGCGGGACAACCACTTTATTGATTATTTTTTTTAATTGCCACAATGTATTAATAGCTATAGAATGTTAAGAGACATGAAAAAAGGTTAAAAGCTACATTGTTTGCCAAATGAACGAGTGCAGCTTTAAACTCAAAGTGTGACTGATCATTGATTTGAGCCACAGCTGTGCTTACACACAGAACATACATTAAAAACCTGGTTTATGTTTTATACAGTGGGGTTTATGCAGCAGCTTTTGGAATCGTGGTGTTCAAACCTGCCATGCAGGTCAAAATCAGCACGTTGAAACGTACTCACAAAACAATTATGCATGCATTGGTGGGAAATAGTTTTATGTTTGCTTGTTTAGACATGCAATATTATTGAAAAAAATATTGTGAATTCTGTAGAAGATTTGTATATAAGAAATATTAAAAGGATTAGTTTTAATGCTATAGGGAAAAGCATCAGATTCTCTGGATTTGTCCTGATTTCTTGGTTGTGAAACATATACTTTAGTTCCTTGGTAGTCAACATGCGGTCCTATTTCTGGTCCTCGAGCCATGCACTGTGTCCCCAGGCTGTCAATATTTAACATCCACCGCGCCTCCTCCACTTCCTGAAGCTGCTGCATGCAGGCGAGCTGCAGCCAGCTGATGGAGGTTTATATTTACCATGATACATAAATAAAGCAAAAAACATGGTTATAAAAGACAAACACTTTGTTTTGCTTAGACTTTTTTATTTGAAGAATACTTTTACTTGTCTGCCTTTTTATAATTTGTTAGACCCAACATGATTATTCCTGAAAAGTTAAGTCACAAGATCCCCTCAGGCATCCAGAACCCATTAAACAATTCTCAGTTTAGTTTCTGTGAGTCAGAGATTCTGGGACATATGAGACAACTTGGTCTGGTGACCCATCTGTAAATCAAGTGAAGATCATTTCAAACAAATTCAATTGATTTGTGATTAAATTGCTACAAGAAAATGTGCATTACTGCCACACCAATGTCACCAATAGTTACCAATTACATCCTGTGACCCAGTCATCCACTGTCTTGCTGAAAACAGTGTGAGTCAAACTGCAGATTTCCTCTCAAGTTTGTGTTTCTACCAACCATTGCAGCCCAGTGAGATGCTGCTTTCTCAACACATCGAAAATACAAACTTCCTTTACATGCTGCTCAGATCCTGGGCTAAAGTTCCTCATATAAAGTAAAGAAATTGTTATTTTTCAAACTTATCAACCCTAAGAACAAGATCTGAATCCAAGCAACTTTGCTGCTTTATTTTCTCAGAACATTTTTAATGTTTAATGTTTGTTTGCTTTGAACACGATGCAGGTGCACCTCCTTTTTCTGTAAAGCTAAATTATTTTGATGCTCATGAAAAATTAGAATCAAAGCTTTTTGTGAAAAAAACTTTAAAGTTTTAATTGATCCTGAGTCAAATGAGTGGAATTTAAATTTAAGTTAGAATGCTTCATATATCCAAATTAAAATACATTTAAAACTGATCGCTATCAAGAATACTGCAATAACATTATCGAACACATGGCCTTGACTCAGATAGTTTCATAGATTTTGACCTAGTTCCACATGGATTTAGCTGAGTAGCACGTGTGTAGATTTGACGTGGACGAGGGTGACGTGTCCCCACCAATCACTGAACTGTCCCCACCAATAATTAAATCCAAGTGTTCAGAAGTAGCGCTGCGTCCCCACCAATAATACGTGCAGCCCAGCAGACCAGGTGCTGTGCGTGGAGTCTGTGGGTAAGGAGGCAAACGTGTCTACATCGACCAGCACGAGCCCCTCGCGGCCCACGCCGAGCCGTGACACCTGCCCTGGGTCTGGATGAGGACTGGTCCTCAGGCATTTGCCCGGTGATGGTAACAATGGGCGGGTCCAGACCGGGACCAGGACAGATCGCTTTAATCTGCACTTCCTGTGTCGGTGCACGCCCGACCACCCCCCAACCCCCACCACCCCGTCCCGGTCCTCACTAATGTCAAGAGCAAATCTACGCCACTGGAGTAGCATCATTCACATCTCAGACTCAGAGAGGTAACAGGTCGATCTCACAAATATGGTGTGAAATTCTACATAAATATTAAGAATTAACCAAAACAACTATAACTCCATCATTTGCACTCATAAGATGAGCTTAGTATAAAAGACTGGCATGAAACATGGTGGGCGATATGCATTCCTTCAAGGAACATTATTTCCTCTTTTTATCATGCAATCTATAGAAATAGACAAATCAGAAAAAACTCATTGTGCAAATGCAAATTTTAATGAAAAATTGTTCTTAAATATTTGTATAAAAGGTCTAAAAACACTGTTATACTGGACTGAAGATCCATGGGAAAACTCAGAGCTCTGAGGCACTGAAGCTGCATGACTGTTAGCTCATGATCATTTAACCAGTAACTACAGTCAAATCCAACGATCCATCTGACACACGCCCTCTATCCCTGGATGTCAAACCTGCAGAACTTCAGGTTTTTAATGTAAATTCATAAAGAAATGAAGATGGTAACTGGTTCTGTGAGAAGTCAAGATGAAGATACATGCTTCAGGTGTTAGAGGGGACTAAAAGGATCGAGATCAGCACTTCCACCTGAGCTGACTGTTTTACACCTGGTTGTTTCACAAACATTCACCGGACACAGCTGGAGGTAATGACTAATATTTCTGTTGAGGTGACAGACCCCTCCTTACCTTTTAAGCTCCTCTAATACCAGCATTAGTGAACATGACCACCAACTAGTGAGGAGTGTGTTCGGTTTGTTCCTGAAAGAAACTCCGTTCATCTGCAGGACGGCCCGTTAGTCTGAGATCAAATAACATGAAGTAAGGAGTTACATGAAACAGCATTAAGTAATTAAACAACACTATATGTAATTACATTACAAATATCCAGGATTATGAATATACATTTTTTTGCTTTGCATGAATTTTTTAATGTAGACACCTGTTTTATGTTTTTGTCTCCCCGTGTGTGTGACTCCTGTAGTGATAACACAAGCCGAGGCAGAAGCTCATCGTTTTGAATTTTAACTATAAAACAAAAAGAGTGTACTGTATAGCCAGATGTACAAATGGAATCAAGACTTACTGCATCCACACACCAACTTCTCTATCGCTGAACTACAACTTCCCAGGAGCACCCAGCATGCCATGCTCTCCTACTGTAGACAGAGATAGATAGCACACACACAGAAACACACTTACAAACCTATATATCTCTTGTAACACAGTTTATAGCTTTGAATAGGACAGCAGCTTATATTTTTAAGTTTATTAAAAGTGTGGAATGATAAATACCAAATATTTGATTTGAGTTTAAACTCAGCATGATCTCACATTAGAGAAGTGCTGAAGTCTGACCTATATCGTCATTATTAAAGTGATAAATTACTGTGATGTTATTTCAAATGTATGAAGGATTTTAAAAGCAGTTTAACAGAAGTCGGTGTTTTCATCAGGTTTAAACGTTAGACAAAGGTTAACAGCCTCAGTCAGAAGGTTAGCAGTCACTCAAAATACATAAAGGAGTAATTAACTAGTAACTACAAGTATTTAGTTTGATTACTTTGGTTAGTTACACTGCCATTACATTTAATCCTAGCAGTGAAAACTAGACAAAACATCTTAATGTGGGAGTTGACGCTAAAGCATAACGAGCACCCCCTAGTGGCTGGCTGCGGTATTAAGTCCACTTCCTGACTGTATCAGAGACATTGGAGAAAAAATAGATTTGTTGAAAGATACTATAGCTTGCAAAAATCCCTTTCTATAAGTATTTTCGTCCAATATCCCTTGTGAGGCTCAGTAAAGTACTGATAAATGTGTACAAGCTGCAATATTTTGAAATATTTTTTACAAGTTTTATAATTTCCTTTGTTCAAAAAAGTAAACATTAAACAAGAACATAATAAATGATTTCTTCTTTCGTCTAAATTAGGCTACACTCCGCTAAGCTGTGTGTTTTGGAGGGACACACGGCCCGATAAAACAATTTTAAAAAAAATCACACAACAACAAATAAACATTTACAGGAAACAGGAATACTGAGACCAAATGTGTTTAACTTGTGAAATTGACCGCCATGTTGCAGATTTGCATTGTTTAAACAACAATTTCTCATTGACAAATGTTGTAATGTTGCATATTTACCAGTGTTTTATGAGTGCTTAGGCATTGAGGCCAGGCCTGTATTGGAGATGAAAACAAATTTGTCCTGAGAATGTTTGAAAACAAAATCATTTGTATAAAATTGCAGCAGATTGCAAAATAAAATTGTGCAATTCTTTCACAACTGACTACTTGGCACCATTTTAGTCTTGCTGACTACTTATAGCTTTTTACACCACAGGTCACATTCACCCACTCACACAGAAACCTGCACACCCATTTGCAGACTGGGGGTGGTGAGCGGTTCAGTGTCTAGCCCAAGGACACGTCGACGTGTGGAGGAGGAGCTGGAATCAAGCCGACAACTGTCATGTTGACAGACGATTACCATTCTTCCTGAACCACCTCGATCAGAATCTAAAAGTATGTAGTAGTATTTACTAGTATATTTGCAAACTTTTGTTTTAGTAGCCCAAACCACCACACAGATCCAACAGGCCAATCCATCAGACCCTTCAGCTCATCTCTAAATGAGATCCGTGTTGTTGTTTCACCAGAAATTATTACTAAAGTTACAAATCTGTTTTTTTTCTATTGTTTCACAAAAACAAATCAGATAAGATGAAAATGAAAGCTGAGTAGCGAGTTAACCATTAGTAATACAGCGTGTTGTTCCATCCATTACAAAGACAAATCCTTATATTAGTGGTCTGTGAATTCAGCTCACTGTTTCATTGTTTCCTCACACTACATCATTGTTGTTGCACTTGGAAATCTCTTGCCGTGTGTTGAAATCACACACTTGTTCTGTGGGATATCTTTTTTCTTCTCAGCTCTGAGGAGCTGGATCTGCCTTATCAGCTCAGCAGCTTTGTGTCTCTATAGTTGGTTGGATTTTCAGCGAGTGGGTGGGTGGCTGTTTTAGATGCTACAAAGACAAGAGAAAAACAGAGAGAGTGGGAGAAAGGGGGTTAGAGGTGGTGATAAACAGAGTTGGGTGGGGTCGTGGGGTGCTTTGCAACGATAAATCAAGTTCCAGACTAATCTATTTAGCATGCTCTCACCATTATCCTGTCAGTGAAACAGCTAATTAATTAACTGATTCCACAATGAAGAGGTTTTGAATGAGCCCATTTAGATAATTACTACAAGGAGCTGATCGGGCCAGTCATTTACAACTGTCACACAGGTTCCAGCATTGGCAGCTGCCCTTCATGCTGGCCCTGGACTTCACTGTCACAAACACTCTCCACGCTGCACCACAACACGATTGTTGTGATGTTTGCAGGGACGGGGGCGCACGGAAAAAGCAAATAAAACGTTGGACGGGTGTAAACGAAAACCAATCCAAAGCCTCACAGCTTCATCTGCATTGTGTTTTCTGCATTTTTTAAAAATGAGGTGAGGAAAAGAAAAGTGTGTGATTCTTTCATCACCCTTCCACTACCCTCTGAGTGATAAAAGACAAGATGCCTGGTATTTTTAAACTTATTTTAGAGAAAATGCTGGTGTTGTTTAATAACTGGGTAATTATGCATTTTGTGTCAAGGCAACAAGCAAAAGGACAGGGCACACGCACGCACACACACACGCACGCACACACACGCACACACACACACACACACACACACACACACACACACACACACACACACTTTAGGGACTGCTGATGAGTAAATGTAATGAGGAAAGAACACGAGACTTGATGAGATTTCTCTCCACAAATGATGCCAATGAAAATTATCAGCATCATTGGTTCCAAAGTTAATAAAAACTGCTTAATGTTGCTTCATGGAGAGCTGGCTGGAATCTCGTGTGGATTGTCTGATTTTTGCAGCTGAAAAAACAAAGAATTCCTCTTTCAGTACAACAATCCGGAACATTTGTCTGAAATTCTTCCTAAACAGAAGCTGAAGACAGATTTTATCTGTTGAGGTTGGAGATAAAAGCTACGTGTCTCATTGTAGATTTATCACAGCTGTTTGTTTGGATTGATTGTATAAAGTATTTTTAAAATAATTTAAAAACACTTATTATTCAATAACTCACTGATCTAGTTGAGGTTAATGGAGTTCAGTCAAGAAATGACAAGTTTTGTTGATTATTGTTATAATAATAACTAAGACATAAAACAGATGATTGACAGACGACTGAATCTGATCAGTGGTGCGACTGTGTTGTGATTATCAAAGGTGGAAGTGCAAAAACTCATAGACTGTGATTGAAATGTTCACATACACTATACGAGGACAGGGAACAGCCTGGTGATCTGCATCTCCAACACCACTTGAACGCAACATTATTGTGGCGATATTCTTTAGTTTGATGTAGCATAAATAAAGGATTCACCAGAATAAACATGACTAAATCTGAGCTGAAGGCTGGGATTATTCAGCTGGTTATGATGGGAAAAGATGCTCTCCTCATAACACTGACTGTATTTAATTAGACATACTTGTTGAATTTTTGGTATTCACTTTTACACACACACACTAATATTGTCTCATCCTCCCATATTGAGCTGAGGATGTTAGAATGCATAATACTTAAGACTTTGTGGGTCAGTTCACTTTAAGAATATTCTTGCATGTAAATTTAAATAAAATAATATATGTTTTACTGGCCAATAGGGCTCCCAGACCACACAAGGCACCAAGGCTCAAGTCATTAGCCTGAAAAGCCAGACTATAAATGTGGACAGTGTATATGTGGAAAGTCTGCAGAGCAAGACTGATGGTCTAGTTTACTAGGCTATCATGCATATCTAGCTTGTGCATTATCTGGGCCTGCCTGTGGGGCGGGGCCATCCAAGATGGGACAGACCATGTATGCAAATTTGCATTGTGACGTAGATCTGCGAGGTTTTTCAAATCCTAGCGTTTCAGCCTGAAAAACTGTCAGAAGCCAAAGCTGGAGATAGAAGACTGTTTATATGTTCAGCCTGCATGAAAAACTCAGAGTGACCTATATTAATCAGAAAAAACATTTAAAAAATGATTTTCAATAAACCACACCTTTAAACACCTGAGTATTGGTTGTGCAACCACTAAAGATGCAACCCTTGTCACCATGTGGTATCTAGCAGCTGCTTCATGAGTCCTGTGGGACTGACGAGCCCTAAAGGCTTCCATCATTGTCCATTCAGTTTCCATATTTCCAGCCTCCCATAGGAAACATGAAAAATACTCTCCCAGATGTATGAGTTAGAGATCTCATCGACCAGCCCCCCCCCCCCCCCCCCCCCCCCATCAGCTGCTCCCACTTCATGTTCACTATTTGTTGGGGTTTGCCAAGTCTGTAGGAGTGTGTCCCACCACCATCCAGCTCCACACCAGGTGGTGATCAGTTCACAGCTCCCCCCCATCTCGTCATTCAAGTTAACCTCAGGTCTGATGTTACAAAATCAGTCATCAACCTTTGGCACAAGGTAAGTACACTTAAAGACCACACTATATGGTTTTGTTATGGACAGCCCAAGGTTTACACAGAAACCCAGGAACAGAACTTTGCTTGGATTTAAACCAGATTCGGTCTTCCACATCATGGCCCTCATATCCCTGTTAAAACACAAAAAACCATCAGAACCGTCACTCCTGTAGCTCAAAGCAGCAGAGAGGCAAACCCGCCTAGAAGTTGGTTTCCAGAGCTGTGAGCAAAGTTAAGCCTAACTGTAGCTGGGGCTGCATGGTGGTATAGTTGGTAGAGCTGTTGCCTCACAGCAAGGAGGTTGTGAGTTTGAATCCTGGTTCTGCAGCCTTTCTGTGTGTGTGGTTGTCTCTATGTGGCCCTGTGATGAACTGGCGACCTGTCCAGGGAGTCCCTTCTTGTGACTGCTGGAGTCAGGCACCAGCTCACTGCAACCCTCAGCGGAAGATGAAGTGGTTCAGAAAATGGATGGATCTAGCTGGTATCACTCAACCTCACTAATTTTAAGGTCCTTGACCACTAGAGGGGTAACAGTAATAACAAAGTCATACACAGCCTGGCCTTCATCACTGCCCATCACCCTAACATTGCACTCAACTTCAACTTCTAAGAGGGTGGACCCATGTTAAGGTTACATCCTCTTTAGGCTAAACCCAGTTAAGTCCCAATAAAAGAATTGGCCACTATAGGCTTCTGAAAACTCTCACTTTAAGGAATTGTCACCCTAAATTGGTGAAGGGGTTTGAGTTACCCTATAGTCCCAATACTGTTTCCATACGAGGCCCATCAGGTGCTAGTAGCATTTCCTAGAAGAAAACATTGGTCCCAAGTAAGGAATGAAGAGCAATTCATAGATAATAAAGCATTTAGTGCAAATAAATGTTGTTTTAGAAATATTTCTCATATGTTTGAAGAAAATCAGTGCTCATAATTTTTTGTATTGTAAACTATTAAACTGGTTTAAGATTCAATGCAACTTAAACCTTAAAAAATGAAAAAGATACGTTTTTAAAGATTTAGCATTTTTTGACAACATCTACATCTGAAATCCACATGCCACCTTTTACCACGAGTCTCCGTTATCTTTAATTCAACCCCTGTTTGATGATCCTTCTGTAAATGGTCTGAAAATGACCTCAACGCCCACAGAGCTGATATCAGCTTGGTGTTGTGTCAGTACTCTTCCATGATATTTCAAGATTTGTTGAGAAGATTTTATTTTTTAAGTTTAAAACAAATCAAAGAGTAATATAATTTATAGTGCATGTCTTTGTCTGATGTTGGAAGGCTTGTGACAAACCGGTACTTATATTTGACCTCAGACACTCCAAAAGCTGCCACCGGTGAGTAAACTGTACCACTAACACTGTTCCATTATTAAAACGCATACTCATGGATAAAAGCGCTCACTGTGAGAGGCTTCTAGTCAAAAACATGATGAGTCTTCCAGTCTGAGAGCGCTAAATCTGAAGGACTGCAAAAAGGAATGAAAAACACAGAGAAAAAATAAAAACACATGGGAGGAGGTTGATCACATGACAGAACACCAAGAATTAGGGTAGAATTATTCAAAATAAACTCAAATCTGCCTAACTGAAGAGACGTGGTTTTCATTGTTTTTCTGAGTTAAAGGAACTTGGGGCTGAATTAAGAAATGAAACTTTTGAGCAGCGCGCCTGGCGCTGCGAGTAACTGCAGCCTTGCACAGGAGCGCGCAGAAACGGGTTCAACCAAAGGCAAGCGGAGGCATGATTCCATACATGAAAATACATTTTATTAAAACAAAAGGAAATATGGTAAAACAATGCGCCCACACACACACACACACACACACACACACACACACACACACACACACACACACACACACACTGGGCTATGGCTCGGTCGGACTGCCACCCTAATAGTCCCAGAGGGGAGCTAACGGAGAAAACTAGAGCACCAATTTCTCCCTTGTGGCTCTCCTCCACTCCCATGCTCTTCTTCTGAACTGCGTGGAAGAACCAGCAGTCTGCCTATTTGGAGCGCAGACGGCTCTGAGCACCAACGTTGGCTGATCTACCACTTGCTACGCCGCCAGCTGTGAGGGTCCAGTCCGCTCCTCCGCCGGTCCGAGTTCCATTGTGTTGCCACGATCACACATGAAGCTCGCGTAGAACGAGACGGCAGGGCGTCCACCAGCGGGGATGTCCTACAACACAAAGCTATCCCTGAGCCGCTGAGATGAGGAGCACAGAGTCCAAAGTTCCCACTACCCCAAACCAGTATACATATCTTGTGCACATGGAAACTCAGGCCCGACCTGAAGCGCATTTTATAGCTCACAGCCTGTTCAAGACAATGGAACGATACACGGGTCGTCTCATCCTTTTTAGTTTAAAACACTTCATCACCCATTAACTTTAAAAAACTGAACGCATGCTTTTTTTTTTTACTAATCCTGCCCCTAGTCCCTTTAAGTTTACTGTATTCAAAGCTTTTCATGAAACATAGTTCTGTATTTGACCTCTTTACTGCCTTTAAGCTCACATTTATGATTAACACTGACAGAATAGAGTTAAGAAATCATCTAGATTACTAAAACAAATTATTTAAAAAAATGATCAGAAAGAAAAGCCCTTTGATTGGCCTGGACTATATAATATCTAGACATTCTGAAACACATTTTAAACCGTGTAGTTTTGCTGAGTATATAAAACATCATCCTGTGGCCCTGGAGTGAGCTGATGAGGGGTCATATGGTCACATCACCCCTCCATCCAAACCCATCACCCAGTCCTGTTCATAGTGTGGGAAAACCCAAATGAGATCTCAACCACTACTCTGAGCTTAATGACCCAGAGGTGGTTATCTCATTGCCTGAGTCACTGATCAGGGTTTTGTCTTGTCACCTTTTTTTTTTTCAATCAAATAAGCACCGGACAACTCAATCCACTCCATCAGATCAGAGCTCCTCTCTCCATATCTCCTCACTCCCTCCTTTTCTTCTGTCTCTTCTCAGTAGTGGTCAATCCCACATCAATACGCAGCGCTCCTTTCACCGCGTCTATTCCCAGAGGTGGCCTCATTACCCCAGGGTGTTCTGTTTGTTTGTTCCTTGGTCAAAGAAGCTGAATTGAGCAGCCGGCAGGGGTGGATGGGAAAAAAGAGGATGGTCAGAAAAGGGAGGTGGGAGGTTAGGGTGAAGATGGTTTTAGTGGGAGGACAGAGGGCACAGGAGTCCCTGTGGTTCTGAAGAGGACAGATCAGCAATTACAGGGCAGTCGGCAGTGGGAGGCTTTTTTTTATATCAGTGAAAATGTTTATATGAATTTCCAAAAAGAAGATTATAGGGGACAACAAAGAAAACGCACAACATTTCGAAAAACTTGTGTGGAAAGAATCCTGTGATTCACAAATATTCACAATTTTTAATTTATCTGAACATAACCAAGACAACACATATCATGTAAACTGCTAAAAAAAAAAAAAAAACAGCCCACTGGGAGCTTCTTTAACCAACAGTTCATCTCCTGTGAGAAGGTCCTCCAGAAAAAGTCCCGTTAATAGTTTTTAAATCGGCTGCTAGGACTGAGTCAGTAATGCTGCAGCAGCATGTGCTTAACAAACAGCCTCATGCAAATGTATCAGGGTTTAAAAACAGGTAATAAAGAGTTGTAATGCATTGGTGTGATTTTCATTTAGCTGAGCAGGAGTTGTTTTACTGTAAATTCTAAAAGAATTGCTGCTAATCTGTCACCAATCTGATTAGACGTGGGTATTGCTCTGGTCAGGGGACTACGAGACTCCACCTACTTTGAATGATGTCACCAGTTTGTGTGGTCTTTGCTGTAACTAATAGGGTGAACACCAATTCAAAATGACAGAAATATTCCTAATTCTTTAAAAAAAATAAAGATTTCTAAATAAAATGTTAAAAACAATTAAAAAAAAACCTCAGTGTCTATATCAAGATATTGGTTGATGCTCTTCAGAATCTTAACACACTTGGATTAAGAAAAACAAAATTTCTGCAAGGTCCCAGAAACCTCTCTGAGAATCAAACAAAATCTCTGCATCCACAAATACAAGTTAGACTTTACTAAGCAAATCAGAAGCAGAAGGAAGGAAGAACCCTCATCTAGAAACACTGCCATCTTCTGGGAAACTGTCATGTCTCACCAATCAGAGTTCACTTTGGATATCATGACACTGCATGCTCTGGGTTAAAGAAGAAATGAGCCATCTGCATTTTTTAGCATTACATCATTTAAAAGCTGTGATGATGTCACCTCACTTGGGTATTTACAGGTGAGTATCTGATGGGGGTGTGCAGCAATAAAGTCTGGACCAGTAACGTTCAACCAGGTTCGTCTGCTGGAGCCAAGTATGGCTTTAAAAAGGGGGAATAAATAAAGCACAGACCAGGAAATAAGTTAGAACTGCCGGCTTATTATTTAAAACACACATGGACAACATTTAGAACATAAAACCAATAAACAAAACTTAAATCTCCCGTCTTTGTTTCTAGTTTGGGTTAAGTTTTAAATCCCTTTTTCTTTTGTTTAAACCTCAGAAAGATTTAAATTATTACATGCATTAATATTAGGTTGCAACCTTTTTATTAATCTTATTGCAAGTTAGTTTGTATCCAGTTTTAAGTTAATCCAGTTTTAGTTTGGATACCCTATTATTTTTCTATGATTCAAGTTCTGTTTTATTAAAATGTATTTTCTTCATTTAACCTTCAATCATTTATCAGTTTTACATCAACCAAAAATTATACAATGCAAAAAAATCTTTTCACACTCAGTTTGGTCTTAGGTAAACAACCAAAAATGTAAATATACTATGTAATGTGTAATATAATGCAGCAAAAGACTGAAATAATCTGTAGATCACAGAGTCAAAATTCTTTATCAATGTTTCTTTTGCCAAAAAGGCTGAATTAATCTGTGTACCACACATTTTTTTGTTCCTTTCTGCAATGATTCCAGATCAGAAGTGCAGAATTTTCTCTGAATCCACTGAAAGTAATTCTAATCCCACCAGTTCAAATGAATCCTCACACCGACCAGCAGAAGGCGTATCGCTCCTGATGTGTGCACATTTCAGAGGTTAGCTCGCCATCTTGTTTCTTCCACATGTTCATCCACATGTTCTTCCAAGTCCGGTTTCCAACCCACATTAAATAGCCTGTTATAAACAACATAAAGTCTGCACAAATACATAAAATAAAACACTTGGTGGTGTTAAAATAAAGAAAATGTCCATTTTCTGTGCCAAACAGTGCCTAGCTGAGAGGTGCTGCACAAAGTAGTGAACAGAGACAAAGCAGGGCTATTAGCTTCACCACCTATGCTTCTGCTTAACTTAAAATGCATAAATGCTCCACATTTGTATGAAAAACGACAGATATCAGCTAGCTTAGCTTAATATCTTCATGAAATGAGAATTACATTGCAAAATTATCCCTTAAATGAAATAAAATTTGTTTTTGATTTCACCAAATCCTGTTCATCAATTCCCAAAATGTCTCCACACAGGGATGAGTTGGAGAAAAAACAAAAGAACCTTCTTTGGTTTACAAAAAAGGTTTTTGGACAACTTTTCTTTCTCTCAGCAGCTACCTTTAACATGTTGGACATTCTGTTCCATAGATATCATCAGATGTCTCACCCGCGCTGTTCGTCAATGGACCCTGACGTCCCTACGCCGGCGGCCATCTTACTTTGTACAGCTGCCCCATTTCTTACATTGGTGTCAATGAAGCATGTACTAATAAATACCTCTAACTAGAATTTTTTTTACCGATTTTCAAACGGTTTGCATTTTGTAAACGTCAGAGACGTGGCTGTGAATATATATCAAAATATAACGATAATGGTCGGGAAATTCATAAATTGTAAAAGTATCAAATCTCAAGTCTATACATAATAAGGTTTGTAAGAAAGTAACCCGTTTGTAAATCCGTTCATTTTTCATCGAGTTCTGAGTGTTTTTAGTTCAGCTGATCGCTCACCTTCCATCTGCTGCCGTAGAGAGCAGAACGTCAGCTGTACGAAGCAAGATGGCCGCCGTGTAGGGACGCCGTAGAGTCCCACATAGGGCATCTAGTGGTATATATGATATCTATGTTCTGTTCCCTCTGAGCAGGGCAGCAAGACAAAAAAACACAGAAAACAATCTGATTGGTTGTTACCAGTCACATGAGCAAAATGAAACTTACTGTAACTGTTTAAAGGCATACAACCCTTTTGCTTGTTTTATTTGCAACATTTGTTTTGTTCCCGAGTTGAACTTGTTTGATATAAAACTCTTCTCTTTTATCATATTTCAAATATATTTTAATCACTTCTATAACCTGGGTTACAATGGTACATGTGTTTGCTGTACATGACAACCTCCTAAGACTCTAACTCTTATTTGTTGAGCGTTTTTAAATGTAACGGCTCCACAAATGTACAGGTTATAAAGTAACATGCTGCATTCTCAAATCGGCTTTTTCAGGAAGAAAAAAAACATTAAACTTCTCATTAAACTGCTGGGAGGCTGAGTTCAATATGAAAAATAAAAAGAACAAACGCTTTATTGTTGCTGTTTTAATGTTTTCTCCATAATTCCTTTGAAATCTTTTAAAAATGTAGTTCTAATGTTAGATTCTGGTTTCAAAGAGTAGCTGAGCATTATGGGAAATGTACTGTAAGTTAAAAAGGGGACACCAGTTCTCACGTTGCATTCATTAGTTCTTTCAGTTTAGGAAAGAATGAAGAAATCATTTGTTTCCCGGAGAGGCGCGATGTGAGAATTCTCCCTGACCATCCAGGCTGTTAATGTGCACCTTACATTTCAGCAACTGATTAATTCTTATTATTGTAAAACTGAAAAGAGAGTGACACATTCACACCCACCTACACACGGAGAGAAATTGCACCTTGTGAAGGACATGCAGCCCGATGAATTACTGGGAGTAGGTCATTTTAAATCTGGCGGAAGGACAGTGTGTTGTTTCTGCAGAATGGGTCGTAATTAAAGAAAGCCTAGCAGCAGCGGCGGAAAGGGCCACACATCAGCCCCTCGTGGGCACCACGATGCCACTGATGGGAATTTATGGTTCACCCTCGCAAGTGTACGTGCTCACAGCTCAGACGTGTTAACTTCAAAATCACATGCAGGGCCTCGCACCAGGCAGATTACTGAAATGCAAAGAAATTTCAGAGTTTAGTGAGCACTCTTTATGGGAAACTGACAGTGTTCTTATGTACATAAAGTATTAGCTGCACGTCTTCCAAATCTAATACGTGTGAGGTCAGTGAGAGACGATACGCCGCTATAGTCAACAGAGAATACGAAGACAAATCGTGGCACAAGGAGGACAATTTAGTGAGGACGCGTTTGAGCATGTTCTCCTCCAAACACAGTGAATTGATTTTATGATCCCTCTTCAGCAGGGGAACAAAATGTATTTGAACAAGACAAAAGTGTCTGAAGTACTTCACCCAGCAATGAAAACTAGAGGGTGAAAATTAAACCTCTCATTCCATAAAAGTTTCAGCTTTTTTTCTTCTTCTTTTCTTCATTTCCTAGTTTTTACACTCATCTTTATAATGGTTTCCCCTCAAATACCTCCCTTTTCTTTTACACCTCACTTTCCATCCACATTGCTCGGACGGCTCGTTTTTACCTCCCCGAGCAGTTTTCCACCTCTCTCCGTCTCTTTTGCTGCTCAGTTCTTTCCCTATCGCTCCATAAAACACTCCTTCTACCCGCTGCTTTCTGACGTCTCTCCCCTTCCACCTCCATCCATCTCCTCCTCACTCTCTCCCCTCCCTTCCCCTCTCTTTCCCCTCCCAACAACCTCCCCCCCAAACCACCACCACCTCGCTCACTCTCACAGCCGTTCACTCCATTTTTCTGCACATGAGATTTGCCTAACAATAAGTGGCTCTGCCCAAGGTCAGATAAGAGAAGCACAGCCCAGGAAGCCACAGCCACTGTTTCTTTCATCCCATTTTTTCCCCCTCTCTCTTCTCACAGCTTTCGAATTATCTCTGCAGCACATAATAATAATTACTGAGGACGGCAACACAGAGATAAGAAAGCAGGAGCTGAAATGGCGAGCGAGAGGGAGAGGCAGAGAGAAGGGGGACAGGTTAGAAAAACTACAGAGGCAAGAAGGAGCGTAGTAAAGATATATTAGAGGAGCTGTGAGGCATGAGAGAATGAGGATGGAAGGTAGAAGTCGGATGACAATGTAGAGAGACAGAAGAAGAAGCTAAAGGGAAAATCAGGAGCTCAGAAAATGGAAATTATTAAAGGATGACACTGGTGCTATTTTATTCATTTCAAATATGTCCTGTAAAAACACGGAACTCTACAGTCTCACTTCTGCCTGTCTATTCTCACCAACAAAACTCAAAGACCACTAAAAAAATCACTGATCTGATTTCTCCTACACGAAGGAAAGCTTTAGATTGTAGTTTGTGGTCTCAGTAACTTGTTAACGGGAGAAACAAGTCAGTCACTCCAACAGAAAAGTGGGAAATCCTCTAAAGAAAGAAATATTGTTTGGAAGTTGTTGATTCTGCTCTAGTTCCTTCTACAGTCTTGTCCCACCTAAAATCTACTAATAGCCTATATCCTTATGAGGGACTGGTTTTTGTTTTGATTTGGATAGATAGGATCCTGATTGATTCGTTCTGACAGGATTAGTCTGAGGAGGGCTAGCTCCAAAGATCTCTGTTTCAAACTCCAGTCTCAATCATTTACATGTATTTCAAAGGGATGCAGTTTTATATATAAACATCAGTCAAGTTTGCTTTACATCTATATTGACAAAGATTCAAGTCATTTACAGCAGAAATAACCAGCAGAGCTAGTTAGCTGTAGCATTCTTTGTGCAGCCTGATTTCAAGCAGGAAAACCATAAAGAGCCTGCCAGAAAAACCACATAAAGTGAAATCTTTACAAAAACAGTGGTCATGTAAAATTATTTATCATTTGTGTTTTAAAATGGCAGCAATCCATTTTGTTCAGGGCCCCATTCAGATTAGCCATTAGCTCAGTCAGAACAAATCTGTTTTCCTCCAAGTTCAGCTTGTTTACAACGGATACATTTTCTATTGTTCAAACCCTTTCCAAAATAAAACAAAACAAGTAAAAACACTGCAAATGCTGAGTGCTCCTTTAAATGATGTCACTATAGAGGGAGAGTGTGAGGAAGGCTGTTGACCAAGATGCTACCTGTGAACACACCGCATCACTCGACTAAGCAGATTCAAATGTGTATTATTGGTGGATAATTCTTAAATATATATATATATATATATATATATATATATATATATATATATATATATATATATATATATATATATATATATATATAAACCATCAACAATAAAAGGGCTTCCTGTGTCTAAAACATGAAACCCATAAAAGCTGACTGTCCTCAGATTGGTGGCACTTAAACTCTCTGCAATGAAAAATATAGAAAATTCTCAAAACTGTTGCCTTTCTTGATGGAGGTCAACACTCTACAGCGGTGGCTTCCAAACATTTTGGCTTCTGACCCACAAAATAACAGCGGCAACGACTCATGACTCCAACCACCAATCACTGGCACAATTATACAAACAAGGCTAATAAACTCATTCAACAAGGTCATAATGACAACCCAAAACATCATGTTGATTCAACAGTTTGTAACAATTAGGGTAAATATATGGTGTTAGCAGATATTTCAAATTCACTTTCAGTTCTGGAGAACATGCAGGACCCCCATTTGTTGTTTCAGGACCCACAGTGGGGTCCCAACCCCAACTCTGGGAACTACTGCTCTACAGTCTGCTTGTCAAGCTGTGAAGAAGGTGAGAATAACCAAAAGTTTGTTAATTTTGACAAATAATGCAAGCACTTGATACAGCCTCTGACTGATTGAGCCTAGTTATGGATCTAGTTCATTTCTTGTTGATTTTAATGTCTTGATTAAGAGTTTTAGAGGTTTTTTATGACTATTTGTCTCATCAGAAATGTCCTCTGGACCGTCCTCTGTCCTTTCCTTATTCTCCTTCTTGCACACTCTCATGAGGTTTATTGTGACACTATGAAGCCCATGGGAGTTTTTACTGTGCAAATAAACATAAGAATTCCAATCACTGAAAGATGGAGGAAAAACCAAAGTCTTAACCATTTAAAGGGTTAGACACTTAAGTGTTAGGGGACTATGAAAATACATTTTCATAATTTTATTTTAGTTTGAACTTTTTTCTTATTTTTTATACAACTTTCAAAGCTTTTTTATAGTTCTTGTTTACGTTTTTTTAAACGTCTAGTTTAGGCTGCGAATCCGTGTTTAAATTCTGCACAAATGACCATTTATGGTCACTCAAGTTAAGTATTATGATATTTCTAAATAGTGATTTAAATGACATCATCTCTCTCCCAAATAAAGTTTGATTTAAGTCTGGAGTGAGTCCTGAAACAAAGACAGAACACCTCCACTCGCTCTGTAAACGGAGCTTTTTAAATCACACCCTCATTTCTTACAGTCATTTAATCCTGCTCAGGGTTGCAGAGGGAGGAGGGCTTTACAAGGCATGTTCAGCCATGCACATGCTCACACATAATGTAGATTTAGAAACATGTATTTAACCCAACATGCATGTTTTAGACTGTGAGAAAACACATGTAGAAAACTGGCAGGAAGAGCATGACTCCACACAGATGACATGATTCAGACCTACTGTAGGAAGTGACACCATCACAACACTGTTCCGCTTCAGATGCTTTTTTCTTTAATATATTTGATGAATTTTATGACGTTTCTGTTTAAAAAGAACTCACTACTTGACTGCTTTCTCTGATATCCTTATCCAACAGTAGCAACATAAACACATTTCCATTAAGCTATAATTCATTCACTTATCAAGCTTCTAAACAGCACATGTCAAAAGTAGCAGGTTGTTTCCAAACACAGGTTATTATGAGTAAACCTGTGCGGTTACCTGGAGCTCCTGTCGCTGACGCGTTGGAGTATTTTCTCATTTATGTGTATTTTTATTTTTTCTAATTTTTACAGTTTAAAATTGGCAACTATAAACTTAATTTCTAATTATGAAATGAAAAGTTTTCTAAATATGATTTGAACCTACTGAGAGAAGCTGAACAAGCCAGAAAATAGTTTAGAAAATCCCACAAGAATAGACAGATCACACAAACAGTGTCATCTCTTCCAATTCATCTCATTTCATAATAACTCACATTGTGATTATAAGTTCAGACAGCGGTTACTGGTTACAAGTTTTAAAAAGTCTTATTTGTTTAAAGTCATTCTTTAGTCAAATTTTTTTTTTACAATAATGTCAATAATATTAGCTGCCCTTAAAGAAATTTGTGTATCATCAATCATGTACACTACAGTATAATGCAAATTACAGTAAATGAGCTGAACTAACATCATTTATTAGAGCTACAAACGTGTTTAATGTTTTAATAAATCTGTATAATTATGTTGAAACGATCATTTCTTTAATCATAATTTAACGAGGTGTTTTTAGAGGCCTGACTGATGTGAAACTAGTCAGAATGAATCATTTAACCAATCAAAAATCAGCACATTTTCCTTACAGAGTTCAGAAAGTGCTCCTGGGTGAAACATAAAACATCTGTATGCACTCTTAATGTATTTCTGTCGTCGTCTTTGGTCCAACAGCTCTCACTTTATTTGCCAGGGATTTTACCGTCCAGTGACGCTTGAGGAAAGAAATGGTTTAAATATTTCTCCCTCCAGCTCTCCTCCTTGGTCCGACCCTACATCCATGACAACTCAAACGTTACCTTGTGGGGGATTTGAGGTCTTATTCTGGGCATTAGTTGGTAAATCTGTGGAAAGCTCAGTCAGCTGCTCCTGCTTGTAAACAGCTCATTCAATGCCAAGGTTACTCTTCACAGCAGATCTTTAAAAATGCAGGAATTTCCAACAGAAATGTATTTAAGCAGCACTGTATTCAAATCAGTGTGGAGACGAAATCTTACAAAAATACCTTAAAAGCCCAGAATGAGATCTTTAGAATATGCAAAGAAAAACACGTTAATGTTTGCAGTCTGAGCCATTCTTCAACTCTCGCAGCGTGCTGAGGAGACGGGTCTGGTTTAGTGGGACTGAGCCCTTCCACAAAACTTCATCTGATTAGACACGGGGCAACTTTTAATCAATAACCTTTCATTCCCAAGATCCCATCAAGATGTTTTGTAGTTTACTGGAACAAGTCAAGTCAGAGCTAAAAATGAAACATTATCATGTCTAATTAAGCATCTCTTTTCGGTTTATTTCTATAAAGCACACAATAAATTATAATTCAATGCTAGGGAGAAATTCTGGTAAACATTGAGTCACAGGCAAAAGAGGAACTAAACTTTATAACGCACAACATACTGTAGTTGGTCATTTAAGAGATTTCCTGGCAAAAGCAAGCAAAAACAAAAGTAATTTAAAAAATGAACTCACTAGAAAAACAATAAAAAGTAGAAACGATTTAGATCAATAGGAGCTGCATGTTGAAGTGTGTTCCTTAGGTTTTCTCACTAATCGTAGATTCTAGCTTCCTGAAAGGCCTCAGTTTGTGTTGCAGCTATCTTCAGACAGCACCATCAGTTTAGCTGTTCTATAAATTCTACATTTACTAAGTCAACATCACCAGCAACAAAAAGAAGTGCTTCCAGTGCATCAAGATCCAGCAGGAATTCCCTGATTTTTGTGCAGAGGCAACCATGTATAGCAAATTCTACGGAAGCCCTGAACGGCAAGCGAGGAAAAAATGTTTTAAGGGTGGCCAATTCAGGGCTTCCGTACAAAACTGATGATTAAGTAATATTTGATGAAATAATTGTCCACATGAACTGCTATGACATTTTGGACATTGGAGCTGTTTTGAGACAGCAGGAGTACACCAGGGATCTGTTTTTAGCTTGTCTGTAGTTTTATCGTCTCTCCTACTAAATAAAACTTGTATTGGGGCTGAAAATTGACTTTAAGGTAAGAATTAATATTTAAATGTGAGTTAAAAAAATATGTTGTTGAGTCAAAGATAAAGCATTACCTTGCAATTTAAAAAGAAAGTAAAAAATACATCAAATTGTTGGTTATTTATGATTTAAATAATCAACGATAAGGTACCAGGTTTCTATTGAGGATGATTTTTTTTCTGTTTGTCTTTTTGTTAAAATAATCATTTTCACTATGGTACAGATAAACAAAGTAGAGAACAAGCTAACCAACTATTAGCTCAACAGCATTTTAAACACATAATGGTAAAATCACTGAAACGGTGGGAAGTAACTTTTTTGCATGCTTGCATTATTTGTGTCAATCAGCTAAAAAAAACAAAACTCAATGCTTTTCATCCCAAGGGTCTTTCCTGGTTAAATAAAGATGAAATAAAAATAATGTTTAAATAAAAGCAGACTCTGCTCAGTCGGAGTGATGTCACCAATTGGTTTTGTCTTTCCTTTGGATAAATAACTGATAGAACGTCACTTCAAATTGACAGAACTATCCCTTTAACTCATCAGTGAAACTGAAAGCTTTCTACAATAAGTAGGATAGTATTTATTTATCGTTTCAAAAAAGAAACACACTTTCTAATGGTCAAAAGCAAAGGAGGGAACAACTTGTTAATTCTACAGAACAGCAGTGATCGATCAGTCAACCCTGAAAGCGTATTTTTTAGGAACGAAGAATCTAATAAATGTGAAGCATTTAGTAAACTTCAAAAAGTGACTTTTTAAATCCACATACACTTCTTTGCTTCACGCACTCTTTCACTCAGTAAAACACAACTGTCTTCATTAATTTTTGCCAAACTTCAGCTCTGTGTCATCAAATCCCAGGGTGAGTAAAAAGCGAGACAAACAAACAAAGGAAATTGCTTTCTTTCTTTTTTTATGCTAGCATGCAGTTCAGTAGCATTTCTGCACCTGTGACTACGCACCGCTCACTGTCACATCATGCTTGAGCTCTGCAGGGGTCAAATTGTCATTTTGCCACGAGATGAAGTGTCCTCTAAATTGATTATATTTCCACAATCACCGCAGAAAAAAAGAAGAAAGGAGGACAATTTCTCTTTACGAGCTGTTACACCTGCACACGCTCTCGTCTCCGGGGCTGACTGCTGTGAACGGGCCAAAGCTGGAACCGCGTCTGAGCTGTAGGGCGTCAATCAGAAGGTTTTTATTAGGATTTTCAGAAATGTTTGATTATTTGAGCACAGGGCTCATTCAGACAAAGACTAGGGCTGATACACACAAATACACACTCCAGTCGTGTTCCTCGAGCCGTCATGCCCTCCCTAACCCCTGACCTCTATATCTCAGGGAGCAGGGTAAGCTCCCTGGTCCCTGAGCTGCTGCTCCCAAACCCCACTGCACTCACACTCACCGCCACCACCGCTTCCTCCACCCACCATGTCTCACCCCTCGGTACTCCACCCCCCACCCCCAGAGGACCTGCTATCAGCTGGGCTGAGCCCTTCTGCACCAGCCTGATATCCACACAGGATTGGAGGGAGGGGCAGCGGCTGGATGGAAACACAGAGAGCTGTGATTTACAGTGAGAGACGGAGGCTGAATAAGAATCAGCTTCTGTCTTTTTTTAGTTTTGTTGTTCCTGTCTGTTTGTCTCTGTCTTTGTGTGTGGCTTCATGTGTGTGTATGTGTGCGTCCTTCTTCTCTCTCTGCATGTACAGATGATTATCACTAATGTATTATTACTTCAAACCATGGCAGATTAACTCCCACCTCCACTGCCCAGTCCCCACTGGTTTTATCCTTTCTCATCACGCAGCTGCCTCCCCACCATCACCCTACGAGTGTCGGGTGTAGTAATGCCATTCTGACCAGTTTTTATCTCCCAGCTCAGGCCCTGTCACCTCTGTGACCCATGAACTAGCCATTAAGAGGAGGAGAGGAGGAAGAGGAAGGTGAGGACTTGAAAAGGTGATTGAGGATAAGATTGGGACTTGCTGCAGGAACGCGCCTCCAAAAAAGGGGATTAAATTCTTCTTCACTGACATGATGATTGCACTAATAATAACAACAATAATAACAGATCAAAAGGTTTTTAAACTAGCTGACACTAAATCAGACTTTGTGCTCACCTGACATAGACCACAGTTACCTGGTCACATGCTCTTACCATAGGAAGCTTAATACCACCTTGGTTCTGCACACAACTGTTCAAAACAAACATCCCAGAATAAAATGTTTATCATCAAAAGTTTATTTCTGTCATTTTAAAGTAGCACTCTATCTGTTATTTATCTACAGTAAGGATCATTCCCATGGGGACATCATTTAAAGGTACCATAGGGAATTTGGATCCTCCATTAATGCGTGCTGGTACATTTGAAACATCCTGGAAGTGAGAGAAGGACAGAAACAGCTGTTAGCGCTTCAATTTTAGGAAAAAATACCAGAGTCCCCAAAAGAAAAGCACATTTTCAGCTAGCAGGAAACTAAAAACGTTTGGACGTAGAAGGAGGGAAAACCTACAGGGGAACGTTTCAGTGGCTAGTGTTCTGCTCTCTATTGCTTCTGTGGCAGTGCACGGTCCCATGTCCGGAGGAGGCGCGGCATACGGATTATACCCGACAGGAGGGGTGAGAGCTCTGAGACGTGTTTGTGTAAAATAGCTAGTGATACCTAGCTTGTTTGAAGACTCCTTATGGTACCTGTAAAGTGTCTCTAAAATCAGGAACAAATTCTCTGACTGGAGTAATACAGCCAGATCAATCGGGAGAGGTCATACTGCAGATAGGTACCAAATTAACTACTATGGGGTGTTCAAAACAAGGGTGTAAATTTGGCATGGACGGAGGGGACGTGTCCCCACCAATAATTTGATCCAAGGATGCAGAAATAACGCTGCGTCCCCACCATACGCAGCAGCGGAGCGAGGTGCTGCGCGAGAAACCTGTGTCAGCCACGCTCTCCTGCCTCTGTGGGCTAGGAGGTGTGATCAACCGATGTGAGCCCCTCGCGGCCCGCGCCGACAGGACCTGCTGTGGAGCGGACTGGACTGGCCATCGGGCATTTTACCAGTCGTGATGTTAACTTTGGACCGATCCAGGACCAGCGCTACAGGACGGCACGGTTTAATCTGCACTTCCTGTTTCATCGCTCAGACTAAGGAGGAAGCAGAAACTCTCTTTTCTGTCTCGCGCTTTGCCAGACAGCTCGCGCCGTTGTCATAACAACCAGCTGACAGACAGCTGTAGAGGTTGTATTTATACACATCAGGTTAAAAGCATCAGAGAACATCTCAAATATGACCTTAAAACAAAATAACAGAACATTAACTGGATATTCAGTCCAGTCTAATCTAGTTTCTCTGGACCTGTTAGCAGGTCCAGGTCTCAGTCAGGTCCAGGTCTCAGTCAGGTCCAGGTCTCAGTCAGGTCCAGGTCTCAGTCAGGTCCAGGTCTCTGTTCAGATTTTAATGATCGTTTTGTCTCTCAGTATCATTAAGATGCAGAAACAAAGAAGGCAGAAATCCTTTATGTGAAATTACTAAAAAGGTAAAAGACATTTTTAATGAAAAATTATAGAGTTTTTGGATTTAACCATAAATCATTTAAACTTAAACTGTTTATTAGTTAAAGTTTGGAGAATAAATCATCTAAAGCAGGTGGTGTGTTTGAGGGCATGTAAGTAAAGTTTATTTCTATAGCAGCTTTCACAGACAAAAATCACAAAGTGCTTCATAAAAAAACAGATTTAAACCTGATTAAAAGACAAAGAACCAAAAGCATCAAGATAACTGTTAAAAGAAATGAAATAATAAAGGACAGATGAAGATTTCTTAGACAAAATAAAAGACTATAAAACAAATTAAATTAATAAAACAAATTAAAAAAAATCATTAAAAATCGACATGTTTTAACACCAATAAGAGAACATAAAAGATTTAGTTAAAAGCAGTTTTAAATAATTGGGTCTTCAGCTGCTTTTTAAAGGTGTCCAGACTGTCTATAGAGCGTAAAACTAAAGGAAGTTCATTCCAAAGTCCTGGTGCATGATGGTCAGTAGAAAGTCCTCCAGCAGCAGGACTAGACCTGTCCTGGTTGTAGTGATGGAGGTCATCAGCTGCTAGGCGGGCTGGGATGGGTCAGTAGTTCTGTTCACTGTTTTAGGGAACAGACTTTGTTTTAAAGTCAGTTACAGGGTTTTACTGTGTCGATTTTATTAAACTAAAAACGACCCAATATGGATATTGACATCTTTTTGGATAATTATAAATATTACATTAAAACACTGTATTTCAAGGAAAATACAAGAACCAGATTAGATTTATATTTTAAATAAGACTTAATACTGCTCTCACAGCTGTAAAAAGCTAAAAGAAATTATAATGTAGAAATATACAGGTTATTTTAGATACTAATTTTAGACTGGCTAGATTAGGACTCTCCCATGCTATGGCATTTAGCAGCAAGCTAAGTGTCGACTGTCCTCCCTCCTGCTGACAACAGAACAGCTATTTGGGGGAGTTAGTTTGGGAAAGAAAATTCTAACTTAGTGCTATATTAACTTTTTCTGTCACATTTTTCAACAAACCAGTTGCAGTTCCTTTTATAAAATAAAGAAAAAACTTCAAATGTGAACTTATAATAAGTCTTGTTGCATTTATTATTTTTATTACTGTTGGATATTTGTTGACTCTCAATTATTGAGGTTATCAGTATTAATGAAATATAAAACTGCTCTGTTTTGCCCAGCTTTGTGCAGCAGCTCTGTTCTTCTTTTAGATTATTATTGAAAACTAGGTCTAAATCAATCTGCTTTGAATTAAATTTAAATTCAATGATACACATTTAAACAGATGATGTGTCCATAACCTGCAGAGTCTTTTTAGTCAATCAGAATCAAGAAAGGCAGGTCCTTCCATGGAGATCCTACAGCTAATCACGTGAGAGCGCTTCTAGCCAATCAGATCAGAGGCGAGAAAGGAGCTAGCTCCTCGGCATGTCTAGGTATCAAATACTAGCCTCCGGTAAGAGGACTATTGAATCTATAGAGACTCTGCTGACGTTAAACGATGTCATCAGTGAGTATGGTCCTTACTGTACATAAATAACCAAAATATTCTGTTATGCTACAAGGAGCAGGTTCCTGCTTCAACACCAGGAAGGACACAAAACCTGAAAACATTCACAGAAATGTCTGGATGGAGTCAAAAGCAGTGTGTCAGCAGAATTAGGAGAATTTGGTTGCAAACCAATTTTGTTTGTGCAAATTGTTCATTTGTACCTGCAGTTTTTTGTTTTTGTTTTGTTTTTTGCATATGGATACACTGCAGTGCAGTCAATGATATTCTATATGAGTGGAGTTAAATGTGTTTGAAGGGCCAACTTTAATAGTGGTGCTAATGTTCCTGAGGTCGATGAGTCAACATTTTAACCTCGTTCACAATCCTGATCAAACCATCAACATATGCTTATAACAACTAGACAGACGAACAATTGAATGAAGTTAAAGCCAAAAATAAGCAAATCTCCCCCTAGTGGCTGGTTGCAGCCGGTTTTAAGCCTCACCCCTTAAATGGGACACTGTTCTGACAAAATAGTTTACATTAAATTGTCCAGAAGTTAAATTGTGTTGACGGCAGGTGAGTCGACGAGACGTTCATCACAGGTGAGGAGAGTCTGCTTCTAAAAATAGACCAAACTGGACATTTTGGCTTCACTTTAGAACAAAGAGAGTCAACAAAACTGTTTAGTTCACAATTTGATGATATAGATGAATATAACAAGCAACGCTTTTCATCTTATCAAATGCCTAAAATTGTCAACAACTTTAGTTTATTCAAGGTCAAAACTGGAGTGGACGTTTTCTTCAGATTATTTTATACATTTAAAGATAAAGTCTTTAAAAATGCTAGACATAAATTAATTATTTAAATGTGCTGCGTGCACCAGTGACTTCTGAATGCTGCAGGAGTGCACCAGTAACTCATTTAGTAACATTAATTGGGGTTTTTTTTTTTTTGCTTTGGAAAAGTACAGCAGAAGGTCTACCTGCTGTCTATTTATAGATGCAAGTACATTTTAAAGACAGAAAAACATGCAGGTTTGAGGAAAGATGTCAATGAAAAGTTACATTTTTTAAAGCCAATTGAAGACTGAATTAACATTTTCATTTGGTATTTATTTGTTTGCTAAATTACTAAAATGCATGAAGATTTTAATAATGAATCATGTGAACAATCGAGATGGAAACTTTTGCTTTTTAATTCTTTAACACTCAAAAGCTTTTTCTTTCATACATACAGCAGATTCCATTCAGATATCCTGAAGGTCATGAAGATTTAACTTGCATCTGTTCCCAGCTTATTAATGTTTATGACACACTGCATAAAACGTTTAATGTTGTCAAATTATTTATTTTCTAGCAGTAAAGGTTTTGATAAATACTTTAATACTGATTCTACCTCATTTTGAAGCAGTAACTGAACAGATCTGACACAAATGAAGTTTTAGTTTTGAGACACTGAAGTTTGTTGTTGAAGTCGACTCTGAGAAGTCTGGACAAACACACTGATCGCTCTCATACATCAGGTTCAGATCTTCTCTACGCCTTTCAGAGGGGTCGCAGATGAAATTGCTAATGTCACCGGCGTCTGATGATCTGGATTTTTCCCTCAGGATTTACCCATCATGCTCCCTGATAAGTCTGGAAATGTGTAAATAGGAACGACTAAAGAATACAGGAAGTCATTTTCCAGAGAATTCCTCCCAGCCAGGTCAATGAGCTGATGACCTGGTCGCTGTGTCATTTTGCCCAAGTTGATCAACGTGACTGATAACAGAAATGTTTTCTACATATTAACACTAAAGGATTTGTAACATGCATCCTTGTTTTACCCACTGTAAACTAAATGTCTCCCTTTAGGAACAGCACAGGTCTGAACTGAACACAAGAACAGCGTCATTCTTGTTGCATCTTATCTTTTCTCCTCTGTTCGTTGAGCTCTTTGAATTATTTCCACATGTGGACAGTCAGCTACAGAAACAGACCTTAACACAATGTTCTGTTAGTTCTGTAGGGAAATGGTTTCACTTCTTCCTCTGCTGATGACATAATACATTATAATAGTTGTTTTCTGCCATGTTTGAAATCCTCTAAATATGCAACAATGACTAAGGAACTTTAACTTAAGTATAAATATTTGACCTAGATGAGCTGGAGTCTGTCTTCCTCTCAACAACAACCACTTCAGGAAGTTTGAATGTGATCAAACAGCAGTTGGGGGGGGGGGTTAGAATAAAGAATGTGTTTAACCCTAACAAAGTCAAGGTTAAAATTCAAAAGTATATGAGTTAGCCAGCCTCCTGGTGTTGACCCTAAAGTGGAAAAACAGTCGTTCAGTCTTGGTCTTGAAGTTGCTTCTCATGGCTGAATGAAGTTTATAAAAGGTGCCTTCTGGACTTTGTTTCCACCTCCTTCACACACAGACAACCTCACTGCAATGAAAAGTCTAGCAGAACATCTTTGCAGGGTCTTGGTGAGGTCATCAGGTGTGTGTTAGGAACCCAGTGGGTTCTGATAAACACTGATAGGTCAATAATAGTTTTGAACATAAAACTCCAGTAGAAAGGTTGTGGTCGTTTATTAATTTGATGGCCTGGGCCTGTTGAATGTTTATGAATAAAATCATATCAAGACACAAGAAGTAGAAAGTCATACGTAATTTAGGGCTCATGCTTTGGAGTGGCACTAAGCAGGATTGGCCTCGCTGGCTTCAAGCCCATCCCTCCAGCAGCACTGTGCTGAGGTGGTGTGATCTCCTAACGTGTAGCTGCAGCCTGTCAGAACGGGGCAGGGTGCGAGGTGATCATGGATGTATGTGGTAGGTCTGTCATGGAAATGTGCTACTGACGTCAAGAGAAAAATGTGAAGAAGAATTTCCTCTGGGACAATAAAGTCAAAAGTCTACAAGTCAAAAGAGAATGGTAATAGTGCTGGAAATCATCTCAAGGACACAGAATATACGTAGGGAAAATGTTTGGTGAATACTCAGAGTCATGGTTACCTTTACACTGAAAGGGTGTGTGTGTGTGTGTGTGTGTGGGGGGGGGGGTCCAAACATGTCAATCTAGGCATGTTCTCAAAGGTCATTTAGGTCATCTAGCTTTTTCCGGGGCATTCATTTGTTGTGTTAACAGCTTTAATAGAAGGTTTGTCTTGTTTTAATATTTTCACTTGAGGGGTCAAATTATCACATTAATTGTGATTAATTAATTACAGCCATATTTAGTGTGTAATGTTTTTTAATCACGTTAATCTAATTTTAACCTCTAACTTTACTGTTTCTGCATGCTTGCTTCTGTTGTAGTGGGAAGGGCGAGGTGAGGTGAGCAGCAGTGACTTTCAGAAACAAGATGTGAAAATGGAGCAGGTATGAGGGTTGTTGTTGGTCCTATTATTGGGAAATTTGCACTTCGAAAACGCCCCAACAGCACCATGGATAAAAGTAGAGTGAAATGCCTTCTTTGTGAGTTGCTTGCTCACCACCAAAGCAGCTCAAGTTTAACCTACCAAAGCACCTAGTTGTGAATGCAACCACAGCTAATGCTAGCAGCAAAGACATTCGCAATTTTGCGAGCATTAGCTAAACTTTTCACCAAACTAAACTCAAGGAGAACACGCAGCGGATGAGCAAGTCAGTGACCAACAGGCTGATGAATGTTCTTGTCAAGTGGAGAGAGAGATGAACTGCAGGCTGATAAACAGATGGAGGGTGAGGGGTTAACAGAGATGAGTCCAATGACCAAAGGTTTCAGCAGCACTGGGAATGCATCAGTTCAAGTCTGTTAAACACAATAAATGACTTCATAAAGACACTTACTTTGTTATATATCAATCCTTTGAGCTGCCACAATAATGTAATGAGTTTAAATTAAAATACCTCAAGATGAGGGCTGTCCTCAGTCATTGTTAGGTGAGATTAAAAACTAGATTAATTAATACAGATCATAATTAATTAATCTCTCAATTTTTTAAATCTCTCGACAGCACTAATTTTCACTTCTTAAAAATTAGATTTGCTTCAGTACAAAAATACTCACATAAGTCGTATTTTAGAAAAGAACAAATTCTCTAGATGACTGTTAAGTTTCTAAATGTGAAATAACTCCTGTTAACCCAACAGGACCATTCGGTCAGAAAGATCAACTTTAACACATCCCAAATAAGGAATTCTGACTCAGAAGGTTCGATTTTCCTGGTCTCAAAATCCAATATGGCTACCTCGCCTATGAAAGCTGGTGATGGCTGCAGAAATACACTTCTGATTTTCACTTCTGCTTCGTATCTCAGTAATTGAGTCACACACAGTACTGTCCAAACACTATTAGTGAACACATTGTTATAGTGGTAAAAGCACAGAGAAATACTTAACTAGCTTGTTTTGCTTATGGTAGTTAGCCTGGTTATTGAGCACAATTAGCAAATCCTACTGGTTTTCTGACTTCTCAAATTGTCACTTCATCACAAGAAAGTTCAGGCAAAACCAACGTGTATGAAAAGCTGCTATTTTCAGAAAGTGCTGAGATAGATGCACTGGTTTCGAGATCTGCAAAGAAATTTGACAGCGATTGCGGACCACATCTGATTTGCATACGTGTCTGTCTGATTTGGAGGCAGACCTTATCTCTGTGTTTTTAGCCCGAAATCTGCCAATGACTGACTGTTAACCCTTCAGAAATTCATCGTTTGGCTACATTGATTAAAAGATGAGTGAACTTATTATGCATTAAAGCGTCATGTCAAAGCCCTGGCACGGCAAGATAGCGGCCTTATCTCTCCTCTCCCTGATAAGAGACAACATGGGAGAGAGACAGGGCAGCAGCAGCGGAGAGGATGAGGAGGAGGAGGAGGAGTTTGTGTTGCGGGGGTGGGGGGAGTAGAGGTGGGGAGGGGTGAAGCAGAGCTGGAGGAGAGATACAAGATGGGAAAGAGGGGTAAAGGCTGGTGGGAGGTGGAGAGGTGGTGGCTGTGGTTTAATAAGAAAGGCAGCACATTCAGAGCACAGGGGAGGGAAAGATGAAATTGAGAGGAATGGCAGAAAAGATGGGAGACGAGGACATCGGATGTTGCCTCTGTCACGGCATCAGCTGCTCTCTATTCTCCCAGCTTCTTTTACATTGCCGTTTTTTTTAACTTAATTTGCATTTTGCTCCATTTTCCTCTTCACTGTCCAATGGTCTGCCTCGATTTTTCCTCCTCTTCACTCCTCCTGCTCTGTCTTCTGTAGGTCTTTGAAGGGAGGTCATGGGGGAGACAATGCAAACACAGGCCGGCTGAATAGAGAATGGGAAGAGGACAGCTGTTGGAGATGACAGCGATGGCTGTTAAAACACAATCTGTCTCTCTTCCCACTGGCCTGTTGCACACACACATGCAGACACACACACACACACACACGTCTAACGCGACTGTGTGGCTCACATCTTTTCACAGAGGCCACGGTGTCACGGTGACACTCCCAACTGTCAAACATGAGTGTGAGAGCGCACACTTCACGGCATGTGTCCTCTTACACACATATGTAAATGCACAGACTCTGTGTAATGCACAGTTGGTGGCACATGAACAATGAGCACACGATGAAACACGTCCATGTGAGACACTTGAGAATAGAATGGCTATATCAGTAGATTAACGTATTTAAGACAGAGGTGGATGTCCATATTGTCAGTAATCACTGAACAACAACATGTTACCAAATGAACCACTTAGAATGATGTACATAACAACAGGCATCTGGTGAAACCTAAACTCATGATACCTTGTTTACAGGAGGTTTAACACATTTTCTGCAGCCAGCCACTAGGGGGAGTTTGTGTTGTTCTTATGATCGGTGTACCTTGGGAGATATGCTATGGGTGGTGAACATAATAAAGCTAATACACACTTGATTACCAGTGATTTCATGTCATCCTGACTTAATAAAGCTACATTCCTGGTTAAGTCTAAAGCTGTCAATTAATAGTAGAGCAACTAAAAACACAAAGACACTAAATGAAGGGAAATATGAAACAAAAACACAGTCACGGCCAAAAGTTTAGAATACACTTTTCACAAAGTTTGCAGCTTTGGTGTTTTTAAATCTCTCTGTCATGTGTTTCTATGGTTACTGAAGTATAATTATGAGCGTTTCATAAGTCTCAAGGGCTTTTATTGACAATTAAAATAGTTTTATGCACAGAGTCAACATTTGCAAGGTTGGACGTTTTTTTCCAAGACTTCTGTAGTTCCTCTTGGCATGCTGCCATTCAACTTCTGGTCCAAATCCTGTTCATCCTCACATAATGAATGCTTGGACTTTGTCAGAATTTGTGAGTTGTTGTTTGTTCACTGGCTTCTTGAGGATTGACCACAAGTTTTTTGGGGATAAAGGTCTGGGAGTTTCCAAAGACATGTGCCCAAAATGTTGATGTTTTGTTACTACTACAGTTTACGGCACAATCCACCTGTTCTTGGATAATCAGAGGAGTTCCTCTGGAAGAATGGTTAGGTACTCCCCCCCACACCATCCCTGGAGCCTGTGTGTTGGTGCCACTGGTTAGGGCCACTGCTGCAGGTGCGGGACATGTCCCTTCCCACATGTCCCTTCCCTTTGAGTCACGTAATTGTGACGAACTGCAGAATCCAATCCACCGCTCCCGAACCGTGAGACCATTCGTGGATCTCATGTGGCCCTTTCATGTTTGTAATTGAGTACCCCTGTTCGACTGTTCAACCTCCCCCCCCCCCCCCCCCCCCCCCCCCCCCCCCCCCAGAGCCACCCCTACTGCAGGGAGGGAAAACAAGTGGATCCACATCTGATTCATGTCACTTCCTGGTCATTTTCTGCAAACTAATGTGACAAAGGTCTTGCTTCCCCGCTCTGTAAAGTGCTCTGGGTTGCCAGATACTCAACATTATTCTGCACAAAAGTCTGTAAAAACCTGTGGCAGCACAAATACCCACCCAAGCATGAATATATAGACAATAATCCTAAAAAGTCATCCTGCCTCTCGCTGACCCCTCACTACGCGCCCCCCGAGAAGTACTGGTCTAAACAATGAGTGAGTCCACTCCCTTGGCTGAGAAGCAGCTCTACACATAACTGGTCTTAGAATGCTTTACTGGACAGGACACAGGACTGATGGAAGTGCTCACCTTTTAAAAATAATATTCTAACCATCAGAAAAGGGTTTTATCAGAGAAAATGACCCAACCTCATCAGTCCAGTCCCTGGACCTTTAGCAGAATATCAGTCTATCCCTGATGTGGCTACTTTGCTGCCCTTCTTGACATACTCAAATCTTCTCCTCACTGTGCTGCCTGCAGATGTCCTCACACCTCCCTGCTCCTGAACATCCTCTGGTGGAGTCCTGTTATCACAGCAGGATCAACTTCAGAAGTCACTCTTGGTGCTGCTAGATGTTATGGGTACCTTCTTGACAAATGCATTGAAATCTGAATGTTTGGGATTATGTTCATGAAAAAGTTTGACTTTGTACCTTCTTGTAATTCATCCGATCATTCTGTGTAACATTGTGGAGTTTATCCAAACTGCTAAAAAACGGAGGCATCAAACTTTATGATAATTAACATTTTGGTCATTATGGTCAAATAAGAATGAAAATGCTCAAGTAAGTAAAAAACATGGTACCTGAGTGAAGTTAGGTAAAGTCAAATCAGGGTGTCAATTAAAGGGAGACTGCTAAGCTAAGAGCCAGATGCTTTAATCCGATTGGACAGGAACAGCTATGGTGAACAAATAAATCACATGCAGCCTACAGCATTCACAGCTGTCATAGTAGAATTTTTAAACCCAAACTCTGTAACTACAGCTCATGTTTTTGTGACAAAGCTTTAAATGTTATTAGCTCATTAAAACCCATTTGGTTGACTTTTATACAGCGTGGCAAGGTTTCAATGTAACTTCCCATGACCCTGCAAAGATTATGGCTACATTCTGTTCAACTTCAGCCTGTTATTATTCTCAGAAACATGGATTTCATTTTATTTTTTATTTTAACTTATTGCATTTTTATACTTTTTCAAATACAGTTTGTGTTTATGTTAATTAGGTCCTACTAATTCCAAATATAAGTAAAGAAAAAAGAAGATTTACATCAAAGAAAGCTTTGATTTGGTGGTCAGAAACACTAACTTGACTCCTTTTGACTTTGATTTTTAACCCTTTAATGTCCACACCAAGTCAAAAGGTAAAGAAAGAATAATAATAGTCTTCATATTTTAGTGATTTTGTTTTTAGTTTATTTATTATAGGTTCAATGCATGCTCCATGGGACAAAATTATAGTCTACCAAATGGTCAACCTGCCAGCCAGAGAGTTTGTCTCTGTGTCCCTGTGGTGGACTGATGACCTGTCCAGGGTGTCCCCTGCCTCTCGTCCCATGACTGCTGGAGACAGAGACCAGCTTCCCTGTAAAAGATGAAGCCGTTTTGGAAAATAAGTGACTGAAGTTATAAATGTGAAATCTGTTATTTTTGTTTAAGATTAATAATTTAGCTGATAATTATTAAGGTTGAAAAAAATCTGGACCAGAATCTGGCAGTGAAATCATTTTCTATAGAGATTATTGTTTCCATTTAATTATTGCCTGAAATGCAAATTATTTTTTTCTACAAAATTGTTCTGTGAGGACCGAACATTAACAATATCAAATCCCAGAAACAGAACCTGAATACTTGATGTTCTCATACAATTATTTCTGACAAGCATTCACTTTTTGTTTTTAAGATACGCCTTATTTCACCATTAGGTCAACATGCATTAAAACAGAGAGTTCTAAAATGCTGACAGAAAACACCGAGCACTACAGCAGATTTAAACAGAGGTAAATGTTCAAGCCGATACAGAACAATACTCTAATTTTACCAGTTTGTGCATGAACAGAACTGCATTTAATTAGAAATGTCCTCGAGAGAGAGCGGGAAGAAAAACAATAAAAGCAGGAGGGACTGATTTAAAGCCTATTAGTCAACCGGTAATCAGCACAAACAGCTGACTGATGGGATTCAGGAGGTTGGTCAAAGCAAAAAATGTAAACAGGAGGTTTGCTCTATATCTGGCTTCCACATCCACCCTCATGAAGGGGGGGGGGGGGGGGGGGGGG
>SSNR01000095.1:567530-577984 GCA_006937965.1 Callopanchax toddi
GGGGGGGGGGGGGGGGCGGTGCGAGGGAGAGGGTGCATGGAAGAGGAGAAGCAAGAAATCGCAGGTAACAACAATTCTTGTTGATGTGTGTGTGCGTGCATGCGTGTGTGTGTGTGTGTGTGTGTGTGTGTGTGAGCAGTATCTCAGCTCCCATACTCCTCTGACAGCTGGAGATAAACATAGGCCTGTGCTACTGACCACATGATTTATCAACATGAATTTCACCCGCATTCACTATCTCTTTCTCTCTCTCCCTCCCTCTTTTCTCTCCCTTCTTCATCCAGAGCTCTCACAGCTACACACACACACACACACACACACATACAGTCCACTCATTAACTGTCAAAATGCTCTAATGAGAAATAAAGAGATTGTCAGAGTATATTGGATGAAGGTGAGAGGGCAGCATACCGGGAGACACAAAAGAAGTGAATAAAACAAGAAACAAAGAGAAGGTGGGGGAGGTACGCAAAGGAGAAACTTCACTCAGAGATCAGGAGAAATAAACTACATTTTACTGATTAAATTGTTGCTACGGTTGCTCAATCCACAGAAAGCTAAGAGAAAGAAGAGCTTTCTTAGGATGGGAGAAATATTCACAGAACCCCCTGATCAACACTGACTATTAGGCACACATATCTATGCACGCACACACAGCTTGCAATTAGACTGTTCCCTCTGCTTGGTTCGAGCAAGGGGGCTCTGGTGTTGAAAAGGGTGTTAACACCTCGTCTTCCTGCATCCTCGCTCCTTCCTCCTTCCCTTTATTTCTTTCATGTTACCCCCTCGGCTCAGCCCCCACTTGGAGCATGATTTGGGCAAAAGGTGCCAGACACTCGGAGCCAGGAACAGGGACTCACGCTGCTGGAGATGGAGATGGAGAGGAAGGGAGAAATAATGATGTACGAAGGGCTGGAAGTCTGCGTGTGTGTGTGTGTGTGTGTGTGTGTGTGTGTGTGTGTGTGTGTGTGTGTGTGTGTGTGTGTAGGAGTGGTCGGCCATGTGTCGTGCTCGAACAAGTGTTAGCTTGTTTACTTACCGTTTGGACAGTGTTGATTGTCCCCCTCTAACCTTGCATTGCTTGATGAGTTTGACTCAACAGAAGTGCTAACCAGACATCAAATGCTATCATCTGCTCCTCCACTCTCTCCTTCATCTCTTTAACCAATGAGATGGACCCTGAAAATTAACACCATAAACATCTGAGAACTACTCACAGAGCAAATTTGTATTTCTAATTTAAACACAACTGGGATTCTTTTATTATTTTCAAAATCTGAAAAATCCTGCAAGACTGTTTTATAACAGCTGTTTGCTGCTATAGTAGAACTGTATCTTACTAGAAAGCCATTCACATTGCCTTTTAGTGTTTTTGAACTGAGCTTTACTGCTCTGTGTCGTGGAATCTGATCCATCTACTCAACCATATTAGACCTCCTTCAGACTGGATTAAGGCCCCTACACAAACTGTCAGACCACATCAGGGAGCGGCTGCTCCAGGACAGGGCAGGACAGGACACCAAATGTTCTGAGACAAGGGCCAAAATCAAAAAGGTTGAAATAACTTGCAGGTCACTAAATTTTGGGGTGTTTTTAAATTCAAAAATGCAATTTATTGAGAATGTTTTATTTGTACAGTTGTTAAACACATTATCTAGAAAAGAGGTTAGGTACCATACGTTTCCCACTGATGAAAGAAAAGCATTACAGTGTCAGGTTTGATTCTCTCTATAGTTCCTCCTTTATCAGAAACAAGAACAGAATCTGGGTCGCTCTTTCTTCAGTAAACCTTTGGGACAGTTTGTGAATGGAGCTCACAAGTCTGCCTTTTAGTAAAAGTCAGTAAATTAAAACAATAAATAAATTAAAAAAGACTAAAACTTTAGATTGGACTTAACCTGCTACTTTGTTAAAAATATTTTAATGTATCTGTATTTTTTGTTGTCAGGCCTCACATAAGTAAAAATCAGAACATAAAGTTATAAAGAGTTTCTCTATGGTCATTTGAAATGCTATTGAGTCGTCGCCATTACTCAAGGAAAACCCAAAGTATGTATAGTTGCTTTGGGTTAGCTTGTAGCCATGCCTGCTAAAAGCTGATCCCACCTCCTAGCCCATCTCTTAGTCAGCCGTCTGCCTGCTCAGCTCTTTATATCACTCCTCTTACATAACGGGGTGTCTACAGCCCTGGTCAAAAGTTTTGGGATGGGCCCCAAAACAATTGTCATAAAGTTTCCTGCCTCTGTGTTTTCTATTGATTTCAGATTATTAATATCTGTGTCATTCTCAAAGCTTTGGGCCACAGCTGAGTAATCTTTCAAACACATAAAGTTTTCTTAGACATGTTTACCTGGGCCAGTAGAGTCTGACATGCAGCCCATGAGTTTTGGGTAGTTCACTGAGAAAAACAAAGAACTTTCTGGAAACTCCACTGCTGGGAACGTTGTCACCTGTCACTCACCTGTTCTCACTAATAACAAAAGACTTTGAACTGTCGGGAAATGGTCCTACAATCATTTACAGTAAAAAAAACAAAACAAAGAACAAAGTAGTCTGCCGCCTTTCCTCCTTGGCACTACGTACCTAGGCTCCAGACAATCAAACGGGATGGTTATTTTAGAATGTCCTGACACACATTAACCCCTACAATTCAAACCAGGATTCACCAGCTTTTTACAGTAAATATAAACTAATATAACATTAAATTTAAAAATGTATTGCAAAAGATTTGCACCAAATTAAGACATTAATAATAGTTTAAAAAGACAAAACAGACGTGTAGCTCAAGCTAGCTTGCAGCTGACTGATGCAATAACTTTATTGTCAGAATGTTTAAACTGTGTGACATCACTGTTTTCTGCTACAAGATACAAAACACCTAATAAAACGTACAGCATCGCCGTAGTCATAAGAAGAGTTTTTAAAGTCAGACGGTTCGTCATCAGATCGTCTTGGTTGGATTTAAATGACGAGCTCTCATTTTCAAATGAAAGTGTTTGAGACAAAAGAAGCACAGCAGTGTTGTCTGCTGAGGTGTCCTCCTCATCTTTCTTTGGCCTTACAGTCCTCCAGGGACGCATTAGTCTCTTAATGCTTTGTCATCACCATTGGTTAATGGACCTCACAGCAGTCTGTTAAAAAACAGTCCTGATCAATACACAGTGTGTGCAGAAAAGGATAAGGTCCAAAACAAAGCAAGTTTTCTTCATGTTTTATTTTGAGTGTCAGGATTAGTAACAGCTGCTGCCTAGGAATAATCTGCCATTCAAACGGTGACATCTGGAAACAAAACACACAAACACCAGCCTGGAATTAACATCCTGAAATGTTTAATGGACACAAAACTCCTTGTTCTTGTGCAGAATTTGTCTTTGATTCATGAAACTGTCGATAAGACTGAAAGTATTTCTCTCGGAGATGGCTGCAGCACGTTTTAATCTCCTGCATGAAGCAGGACTTGAAAATTGAACGTAACTCTGCCATCGTGTCCACGAAGCTCCAAATATACATCTTCAAGACAGTTTTTAAAAATGCCAAGATGTATTTTATACTCTCAGGTACACAGAAAGCTAGAATCCTGCAGCATACAAGTCAGAACAACTGTATAACAATTTCCCTAAAGCATTAAGTCAAGTCTTGATGAGTTGATCATCTAATGGCTAAAGTTGAGTTCATTTACTTTCATAATTGATGCATATGTCACGTCTATGTGTACTAAAATAGACATATTGGATGAAATTAAGTTGAGTATTTGCGTTGTTTTATTTAATTGATGTTTTTTTGTTGCTGTGTAAATCTAATTACTGCACAGAATTACTTACAGCTGTTTCCACGGTAGGAACTATTTTGCTCTGACTAAAAGGCCAGAGTTCTAGCCTCTCTGTCTATACTTGGTTTGAGTTTGACGCTGAGCTTTATAAGAACCTACATCTACTTTATGTTTGATATAGAGGCTAGATCAGTCAGTCACTAGGGGAGTCAGTAGGGGAGCTCAACCAACAAGAATTTGTTCGAGTTTCAAAACATCTTTTTCAGACATCCAACAGTTTATCATAAAACCACATTAATAAAAGTGATGGAAAACAGGCAGAAATAAACAGATCAGTGGATTTCATCCATGCATTATGAAAGATTCAGCAGCTGACAATCAAAACAAGAAAAAAGAGGACAGGACAGGACAGGACATTACAACAGCCTAGGATTTCTGAGACTATAAAGCGAATGGACATAAAGAATTCTGTGTTATTGCCTGACTTTTACAGTCAGACAGACTTTACACTGGACTAGTCTTACAGTAACACTGTAACAAACACATCACGTCAAACATGACATTAAAACAACAACTTCCCCTTCTAACAGCTCACACACCAGAGCAATGTGAACTAAAGTCTCCTTATCTTTATTTTTATTGAAAGCATTTACTCTGAGAAAATCTGAGAACACATTCCCTCTGACAGAGACTCTGAGACACCTTCACCCTGGATGAGGATGAAAAGATCTGAACATGGAGTCGTGGCTCACAGTCTGTAATCAACATATTGGTTTCAGTCCTGGACCAGCAGCCTGTAAATTAATTAAGGATGACAGACAGAGCTAATGCCACTGAACATGACTGGATAGCTGTGATGTTGGTCCAGAACAAAGTAATGTTGGTGGTCCAGAACTGAAATCAATGTAGAGGTTACAGATCAAGCTAGTCTTGGCGGTGTTTAGTGAGAACTCAGTAGACTCCTCCTTACGTGGTTGATCTTCTGCAGCCATAAGGTAGTGCTTTATTATCATGGTGTTTCTTATCCATGACTTTGGGTCCATGAGCACTGGTGTGATTCACTCCCAGCCTGCAGCCCCATCCCAGCATCAGCATCACGTTAGTGGGATCTTCTAGAGCAGGCATGTCCAAAATGTGGCCCCGGGGCCACTTGTGGCCCTCAGCATGTTTTTGTGTGGCCCTCAACTGAACTTCAAGCATGATTAAATGTTGTCCTCCAGCAGGCTGTTGAGACGTTAAGTTACGCAGGTTGGTGGAAAAACAGTTCTAATAAAAACCAGCAAATCGTCCACACCAGAAAAATGGTTTTGTTTCATTTTACATGTGAAATGATGAACAACTTACTTCATGCTTTTCTTTGTTAAATCAAGAAAACAGAACATGAACCAAAGAGTTGTTGAGCAAAATAACCTAAATCATTTAAAGCCGTCAGCTTGTTTCTTCTGTGGGAAAAGTATTTAGAACAGAAAGTGTTTTCTGTAGTTAAAGCCGTCTTGGAGCTGAGTGTGCAGGATGAAGAATGTGTGGTTATTGTTGGGTAATTTGTTTGTTGTCCTCTTTTTTGGTGCCCGTGGCAAGAATGAGGCAAACACAACAATGTACCTGTCCACCTGTCATCCGTTCACTTTTCTTATTACATGCTCATCCGGGAAGCCATGTTGTATCTGTGACTGAAGAATCTGGCAATCAATCAAAACATCTGCAGGACCGACACCGCTTAAAATGACTTCTCTCCAATTTTCTCAAATCTTTTAAGACACAAAAGGTGTTCACAGATTTTTCAGATATCTTTCAGTCTTTTCACACTGGCTGGTTTTTTTCTTCATTTTTGGTCTTTTTTTCCAAACTTGTACTCCTTTTTCAGCCTCCCCTGTTTCCTCATCAAATTCCCTCCCTCCATAATTACCACTTATTAATTTTAAATGAGAGCCCTAACACGTTGCAGGGTTTTAATACTGTCTGTTAATACGAGAGGTAATTTATGGGGTGTGTGTGTGGGATGAAGGGATGACAGAATGAGTGTCGTCCATCACAGAAATCATTATGGACTGGAAGCTCTCTTTCACTTTCACTATACGAGAGAGAGAGAGGGAGTAAAAGAGATATTCAGTGACTCCTCAACATGAGCTGATGGCACACAGGTGAGAGTCAGGTAGCTCTCCAACAAAGATGTCTGGACCAGAAGTTGATGGGAGAGAAAAGGCTCTAATTTAATTTGCTGCATATTCTGCACAGTGCCAACATGTTCAAGTGTGATGAGAAAACCGCAGCAAATGCATCCCTCCAACTCCACTCTCACTCCTTCTCGCCTTCCCTTCCACCGTTTCCTTTCTTCTCCTCTCCACTCCTGTCTTTGTGTTGCATGCCCCATTTCAGAGGCTTTTCAGGGGCTGAAGTGGCGCTTGGCTGTGCTGAAGTGTCTGCACTGCTGTGTCTGAGCCTGCAATTCACCAACTGTATGAGTGTTTATGTGTGTGTGTGTGTGTGTGTGTGTGTGTGTGTGTGTGTGTGTGTGTGTGTGTGTGTGTGTGTTGGTGGAGAACATATGCGTTTCTGTGTATCTGTGGAAGCGTGTTGGAGCTCATATCCCATCTCTCTCTTGCTCTGCTGATGGCTGGGTTGGTTGCAGCTGTAGTTCAGCGAGTCTTAACTCCTGAGGCTGGTCCCAGCATGCCCGGTAGTCCCAGTACGCCCACTGGCGTAGACTGCTGGTCCTCTGCCATCGCTGCCACTGTGTGTGTGAGAGAGAGAGTGAGAGTGACAGAGAGAATCACATCCCTCCTGCCAATTGTTTTACTACGTATCAGACTGGGGCCTTCCAGGGAGACAGGCTGCCTGGCCCCCAGCCCATCAGAGTGGTGGAGACGGTCCAGTCTGCGGGTTTTTTTTTGTCATTTATTTGTTTCCTTCTGTTATTGTGTGTATTTACACAAACACACAAATACATATATGGATGGATGTACAGAGTGTAATTCCACATATAAATCAGTAATAAATCTCTCATAAAAGTTGTGAAATCCTATTTTTCATTTTTTTGGTCCCTTTAGGTTCTGAAACCACTAGGAGCTAAAAGCTAAAGCTACAAACCTGAGATTTTAAACAGCCAACAACCCGAGGGAGGAATCACAGAAACAGCATCTGTATGTTGGTTAGACCTGAACAACGTTAGCAAAAGAAATGTGATGATGATGATGATGATGATGTCATTGGCATTAAACCCTTCACGTTTTGTCATCACGATGCTCGCAGCACTCTTTGGACAGTTAAACCTTTAAAGAGCATTCCCTAAAAAACATGGATATTTAGAGCTTCAACCATTGAGTGCTAAAATGTTTTCTTTTGATTTTCTTTTTAAATTTCTGCTGCTTTTTAACATTTTAAAATGTTTGTACTTTATATCTTTTGATTTTCTTTGATTCTTCTTATTAATCTAATTTTATGTCGTTGTTTTGCAACCTTTTTATTACTTTTTACTTTGAGCTTTCAGTTGTTTTTCTTTAATTTGTTCCATTTTAAAATTCATTTTGCTAGTTTCATTTTCTAAACATTTGTTATTTGATCTTTATTTATTTGGTTTTCAATAGTATTTTGATTTATTTTTTTAAGTTTACTTTTTAAAAACATTTGTAATTTTGACTTTCACAATTCTGTTGTTTTTATTTTCTTATTCTTTTTTCATAAGAATATTATTATTTTATTATTGTTTAGTCAAATGTTTTCATTTCATTTTATTTTCAAATGTATGTTTTCTATTTAATAATTACTATTTGTTTACTTAAAAAACATTTTCTAAAGTCAAATATTACAAATTTTAAAAGACATTTTCTTCTTACTCTCTTCATTTGTTTTAAACTTTTTTGTAAAAGTGTCAGATTTAGGTGGCAAACCAAAATGTAAACCATGCTAAAGTTTTCTAAATGATCACTTGTCCTTACAGTAAAAAGGTTAAGGGAGTGGATGTCCCTCTGATTGTCAAATATATGTTTTAGGCAGTTTCCAAAATGTTGGCTGTCAATCAACATGCATGCGCACCGCGCAAACTTGTAAAGGTAGAGCTGTGCACAGAAACGTTGGAGCAAACTTCTGCTGAAAAGTTAGCCATTCCCGGCTACCGAGGACTATCAACTTCAGAACGAAAAACAAAGAAAAGTGACGATTAAACTTGCCAAAGAAGCGCCTTAGAGACTGGAGTGACGTGCGTGTAGAATTGTAGGGGCGGGGTTAGAGCGAGCAGGAGGAGGGAGAAGGGATGTTTTGGGAGGGGCCTTGGTACTCCAGACTGCAGCTTTAAAGTATAAATCATCTGTAAAAAATACCAATTACAGCAGGACAAAAGTAAGTTATTTAAAAATTGTAAAAAGCATGAATATGTCTCATGTATGTTCATATGTATCTTCTGTTAGACATGAGACTGAACTGGAAACAAATAAACAAAAATAGAACTCATTAAAGAGGGAATAAACTAAATATCATTACTGACTGAAGACAGAAGCCTTCCTATAGGACGAGGCTTTCTATGAGCTTCTGCCATGAGCATGAAGAAAAGTTAGCTTGCTAGCTGCTGGTGTTTCACACAGACCTTAACTAATGTGGTCAGACTGCAGAACCTCAATCAATCTGTTTGTTCTTTCAGTTAAACATCTGATGTGCCTCCCAACAACCCTAACCAGTGGGAGTCCCAGACAGTTGATGGTTCCAGTAGCTATTTATACCAATCACAATATGTTTGTGTATTTTTATCCAAAGCGACTTACAAAGGACAGTGTGGGGACTGAATGCAGTGCACAAAGAGAGTACAGTAGAGTAGATGAAGGTAGGAGCTGGTTTAGAAGATGTTCTCTGAAGAGCTGGGTTTCTTGAAGATGGACAGGGACTGGTAGTTCTGGTAGCTGACAGGTCATTTCACCATTATGGAACGACACATGAAAAGAGTCTGGATTGTCTTGAGCATGGTGTAGGCCCTGCTAGCCAACAATCCTCTGATGACTGTACTCCTGAAATCTGTATTAATAATGATCTTGATAACTGGGTGATGTGGCTTCAGATCAATTAGTCCCTAACAGATCATATCTGTAATACACCACATGTCCATTTGTACTGACCTTTGACTGTTTATAGTACCCAGCTACACCAGTGATGAATATTACTGTAAGCTTATGAAGATGAGCACTAGGTCTTTGCACTGGTAGCCTGGATGTTTTTTTACCCCCAACAATTCTGACTATGGCTGATAGAACGATGGATCTGAATGTGTAATAGGGTCATGAGGAGCCCTGGGAACTCCTCCTGTTGCATCCTTATCATCATCTGGAAACAGAATGGACAGGCAGAGAGACGAGAGACAAGCAGTGATAGGGCAAAATGAAAAATAGAGAGAGAGAAGAGGGGTGGGGACCAGGAGAACAGCCACAAACATGGGCAAGACAAAACCACCGTCAACATTTTTTCAAAGAACTCCAATTTCCACAGAATAAATTTATAAATGAAGTTCTGCTCAAATCAGGCATTTTGCTAAAAACATAACATAACATAAAACTACTATCAGGCTGACTGGTTGTGTTTTCTCTTCATTCATACAAGCAGCTGCAGCTGCACTGCTGAGAATCTGAGCCTGGAATGTGTGTAATTTACACACCACGACGGAGCCGTTACACAACCCCCAGTGTAGATGATTTATTGTACTGGAGTATATCAGTAGCAGAGAAACATGCAATGCACAAAAAACAAAAAGACGGTATGAAACATTATTCAATTTGGTTAAAAAAGAAAGAAAGGGGTTATAATTTGATGGAGAAACCAAATGACCTGCGCCTGGTGAAAACGGTGTGTTTGTTCTGTTTATGATGGTCTTGATCAGACCAGCACTGTAAATCTAATGCAGTTAGATCAGTTGTGGCATGGTGCAGACAGTCAGAAAGAAAGTATTGTTATTTCACATCCTAGGACAACCTAGCTTTATGCTTCCATTTGTCAACTCATATGGGCAAAAAAAAAAGACAGAAACTTGATCATTTTCTATTCCTTAATAAGCAAAACAAATCAGGAAAATGTGTCATTTTACATAAAAATGTTTTCCATATTGCTCAAGTAAAAAAAGAATTAAAAATAGCAATAGAATAATTCTGTCTGTAATACAGTGGCTGCTTTGCTTCATATCCTGAATGACAGTTAAGGTTAGAATAAAATAAAAAATATGAAACGCTTGAACCAACTTGGGAAGGGTAAAAATAGCTCAGAGCTTTAAATAAAACAAGCTCTTCTTCTTCTCTTCATCTCAGTTATTTTATTTGCATTTTTTTGTTGGCAGTCAGAGAATACAAATTCCAATGAATCTAAAATACATATACAGTACAGTTTTATATGTTATAAACATGGAGAATTGAATGTTTACGAATCCTTTACGTAATCGGCAGCTGCTTGGTAGAGCACATTTTACTCCCTACTCCAGTGCTTATGCACTGAAGTTACTGGAAAAAATACAAAAATTCTAAAATGTCTGGATTGTTTGACTAAAATGCATAATTATTCCTTTATTCTTCTATATTTATTACTTCACTTTATATTATTGACCCTTTATTGACCCCAAAAAATGCAAGAAAAGGAGTGAATTATGGTTTTATTCTTATTCTAGGTGTATAGATAGATAGATAGATAGATAGATAGATAGATAGATAGATAGATAGAT
>SSNR01000095.1:577994-599040 GCA_006937965.1 Callopanchax toddi
TTAAAAAACATTTTCTAAAGTCAAATATTACAAATTTTAAAAGACATTTTCTTCTTACTCTCTTCATTTGTTTTAAACTTTTTTGTAAAAGTGTCAGATTTAGGTGGCAAACCAAAATGTAAACCATGCTAAAGTTTTCTAAATGATCACTTGTCCTTACAGTAAAAAGGTTAAGGGAGTGGATGTCCCTCTGATTGTCAAATATATGTTTTAGGCAGTTTCCAAAATGTTGGCTGTCAATCAACATGCATGCGCACCGCGCAAACTTGTAAAGGTAGAGCTGTGCACAGAAACGTTGGAGCAAACTTCTGCTGAAAAGTTAGCCATTCCCGGCTACCGAGGACTATCAACTTCAGAACGAAAAACAAAGAAAAGTGACGATTAAACTTGCCAAAGAAGCGCCTTAGAGACTGGAGTGACGTGCGTGTAGAATTGTAGGGGCGGGGTTAGAGCGAGCAGGAGGAGGGAGAAGGGATGTTTTGGGAGGGGCCTTGGTACTCCAGACTGCAGCTTTAAAGTATAAATCATCTGTAAAAAATACCAATTACAGCAGGACAAAAGTAAGTTATTTAAAAATTGTAAAAAGCATGAATATGTCTCATGTATGTTCATATGTATCTTCTGTTAGACATGAGACTGAACTGGAAACAAATAAACAAAAATAGAACTCATTAAAGAGGGAATAAACTAAATATCATTACTGACTGAAGACAGAAGCCTTCCTATAGGACGAGGCTTTCTATGAGCTTCTGCCATGAGCATGAAGAAAAGTTAGCTTGCTAGCTGCTGGTGTTTCACACAGACCTTAACTAATGTGGTCAGACTGCAGAACCTCAATCAATCTGTTTGTTCTTTCAGTTAAACATCTGATGTGCCTCCCAACAACCCTAACCAGTGGGAGTCCCAGACAGTTGATGGTTCCAGTAGCTATTTATACCAATCACAATATGTTTGTGTATTTTTATCCAAAGCGACTTACAAAGGACAGTGTGGGGACTGAATGCAGTGCACAAAGAGAGTACAGTAGAGTAGATGAAGGTAGGAGCTGGTTTAGAAGATGTTCTCTGAAGAGCTGGGTTTCTTGAAGATGGACAGGGACTGGTAGTTCTGGTAGCTGACAGGTCATTTCACCATTATGGAACGACACATGAAAAGAGTCTGGATTGTCTTGAGCATGGTGTAGGCCCTGCTAGCCAACAATCCTCTGATGACTGTACTCCTGAAATCTGTATTAATAATGATCTTGATAACTGGGTGATGTGGCTTCAGATCAATTAGTCCCTAACAGATCATATCTGTAATACACCACATGTCCATTTGTACTGACCTTTGACTGTTTATAGTACCCAGCTACACCAGTGATGAATATTACTGTAAGCTTATGAAGATGAGCACTAGGTCTTTGCACTGGTAGCCTGGATGTTTTTTTACCCCCAACAATTCTGACTATGGCTGATAGAACGATGGATCTGAATGTGTAATAGGGTCATGAGGAGCCCTGGGAACTCCTCCTGTTGCATCCTTATCATCATCTGGAAACAGAATGGACAGGCAGAGAGACGAGAGACAAGCAGTGATAGGGCAAAATGAAAAATAGAGAGAGAGAAGAGGGGTGGGGACCAGGAGAACAGCCACAAACATGGGCAAGACAAAACCACCGTCAACATTTTTTCAAAGAACTCCAATTTCCACAGAATAAATTTATAAATGAAGTTCTGCTCAAATCAGGCATTTTGCTAAAAACATAACATAACATAAAACTACTATCAGGCTGACTGGTTGTGTTTTCTCTTCATTCATACAAGCAGCTGCAGCTGCACTGCTGAGAATCTGAGCCTGGAATGTGTGTAATTTACACACCACGACGGAGCCGTTACACAACCCCCAGTGTAGATGATTTATTGTACTGGAGTATATCAGTAGCAGAGAAACATGCAATGCACAAAAAACAAAAAGACGGTATGAAACATTATTCAATTTGGTTAAAAAAGAAAGAAAGGGGTTATAATTTGATGGAGAAACCAAATGACCTGCGCCTGGTGAAAACGGTGTGTTTGTTCTGTTTATGATGGTCTTGATCAGACCAGCACTGTAAATCTAATGCAGTTAGATCAGTTGTGGCATGGTGCAGACAGTCAGAAAGAAAGTATTGTTATTTCACATCCTAGGACAACCTAGCTTTATGCTTCCATTTGTCAACTCATATGGGCAAAAAAAAAAGACAGAAACTTGATCATTTTCTATTCCTTAATAAGCAAAACAAATCAGGAAAATGTGTCATTTTACATAAAAATGTTTTCCATATTGCTCAAGTAAAAAAAGAATTAAAAATAGCAATAGAATAATTCTGTCTGTAATACAGTGGCTGCTTTGCTTCATATCCTGAATGACAGTTAAGGTTAGAATAAAATAAAAAATATGAAACGCTTGAACCAACTTGGGAAGGGTAAAAATAGCTCAGAGCTTTAAATAAAACAAGCTCTTCTTCTTCTCTTCATCTCAGTTATTTTATTTGCATTTTTTTGTTGGCAGTCAGAGAATACAAATTCCAATGAATCTAAAATACATATACAGTACAGTTTTATATGTTATAAACATGGAGAATTGAATGTTTACGAATCCTTTACGTAATCGGCAGCTGCTTGGTAGAGCACATTTTACTCCCTACTCCAGTGCTTATGCACTGAAGTTACTGGAAAAAATACAAAAATTCTAAAATGTCTGGATTGTTTGACTAAAATGCATAATTATTCCTTTATTCTTCTATATTTATTACTTCACTTTATATTATTGACCCTTTATTGACCCCAAAAAATGCAAGAAAAGGAGTGAATTATGGTTTTATTCTTATTCTAGGTGTATAGATAGATAGATAGATAGATAGATAGATAGATAGATAGATAGATAGATAGATAGATAGATAGATAGATAGATAAGTCAACACAGAGACAGAAACATGAGAGGAAGTTGGTTGATTGATATTATTCTTCGGATGCCCATTTAGCAGGTTGAAGTAAAAGGAGCTGAGGTCTGTGCGTGAGCGATGGCTTTCTTGCCCTGTCTCCTCTCTCCTCTCACCGCTGATGGATTAACACTTTGGACAGGATTCAGCCCTATTGATCTCATCTGCCACGCTGCTCACATCAGGCTGTGTGTGTGTGTGTGTGTGTGTGTGTGTGTGTGTGTGTGTGTGTGTGTGTGTGTGTGTGTGTGTGTTCGGAGCAGGATAAGATGGGTCAAAAAGCAGAGGACAATGAGAGAGGTAAGTAAGCTAACGGTGATTAATTAGCATTTTACTGTTAGAATCAAATGTACAACTCTGGCTGATGAAATTTAGAGAATTGAAGTGAAAAGGAGAACTTGGTGCTAATTACAAGTTTTGCAGCGTGAGTGGGTGGAAGCATTCAACTGATTAAATGAGTAAACTTGTTTCTGGATGAAATGGAAATGCCTTGTTTGCTTTTGTTTTTAACAAGTCTGTAAGAGCTAAATTTAAACTTAATGAGGCTGCTTAGCATCATTACCGCTTTGTTTTAATGTTAACGATGGCAGTGCTAATTCAAAGAGTCTAACACAGGTTATTATAGTTAAACGTCTCTGAACCACCTCACGTAGACAACTCACTTTACAGGTGTTCCTTAAAGGAGAAAAATGCCCCTTTCTGAATAATCCAATTCATGTTTAATATACTTCACCATGAAATGAACGTGTAAAATGCATTCACTTAGAATTTTATGCAAGTTTCTGCCTGAATTTGTTTCTTTTTGAGTGGAAGTTTAAAGAGAACTCTTTTAGCCTTCATCTAGTGGTTGTAAGTGGTACTGCACATCTTGGCATTTTATGTGTCATCAATGTAAAAATAAAACAAGAAATTCAAATGCAGCCCACAGATTGAAGCAGGAAACAGGAAATGCCCCCTGTCAGATGGCTCCAGTAAACGTTTTAAGCCCTGCCCTCTCAAGGAAAATAACCTTTAACCTGACTTTAAAACAAAAATACACTAAATACGTATTTCCCAGGTGTTGACTTATGTTGTTCTTTAACCAGTCTCACACTGGGCTGCGACAGTTGATAATAAATTGCAAACGGCACTTGCAAGTAATTTACCAAAGTGTTGCCAAATATTTTTTCTCAAATTGGTGACAGAGTTGTCACAGACATCAGAAAACTGTCTGGAACCTGTCTCCATTCAGTGTCTGTGAGTCCAAAAGTGAAGGAAAGACAACTTTGGGAGGAGTTACTGTGAGAGTAAGTTGTGACTGATTGGAGACAAAATTTCCAACAAGAATCTTTGCACAACATCCACATGAACGTAACTTTTTATTTGCAGCTTTGAAATGCACCAACATGTCTAAACCTATCCGCCAAGAGTCACTGAGATACTGGCCTTACCTCGTTGTTTTGGTCATTTATAACTTAAAAAAAAAACTTTTCTAATGAATTATGAAAAAATTGAGTTATGTGATCATTACCAGCAGCAAAGAAGTTTGCACATGGCAATGTATGCTCTGGTAGCATATAACCATGATGTAATGACCTTAGGTTCTGTCCAGTCACAAACAAGACCTGTAGTCCTCATTTTCTGTAAAATTCCAACAAGACAACATTTTCTATTTTGTAGAAGAGTCTGCTGTTTTGGGGGGATTAAAGACCTGTCAGAAACATATTCACAAAATCTGCAAACCATTTGTATATTCAAATAAAAAAGTAGAAATCTACAGAGGCTGGGAGTTTACACATGATGGATAGTACATGCAACTTAATGATCTCTAAATATGTCAACTTAAAGCAATGGTGAGAAGACAGAAAACAAAATCTTTACAAATATAAAAATTGTCTATTAAACTAAAAACATTGATTCTTCACCAGGAGTTTGATGCCATTTGTGTCTTTTTGGTTCCTGACTGATGTATTGTAGACAGGTGGAAAACAGAAAAACATCTCCTCGGTACACGTGGGAATGTCATTTCCTTCTTCTGCTTGCTCACAGTTTTCTTTGTTAGATTTCTCAGTGGCGCCACCTTTTGAACGGGGGTTTGTATTATGGTAGCTGTGTTGCGTTGGTAGAGATGATGAAATTTGTCACACAGACCACAAAGTCCAGCAGACCTTAAAACCACAAATCTTCATGTTTTGAGTAAAAATCTAAATCAATACTCACAATCTTCCCTTCTATGCCTGCTCGTGGTACTTTGTTGTTGTTGTTGTTGTGTTTTCTGTTTGATTTAGTCAAGGCTAAAGTTATATTTTCTCCTTCAAGTTCACATTTCTGGTCAGTAGATCCAAGGGGAAGAAAGGAGATGTTACCAGAGCTGAGGGAATCTCTTTTTGAGTTTCAAAATAGCTCATTTCCTCCTGCCTAAGTTTTTGGCAGTTTTTGTAGTACAGATGCCAGAGTTAAGTGACCACAAGTTAAAATCACCCGGGGGCCATATTTGTGATTCAGCAGCACAGAGACTGTGGTAGACTATCACCATGCTCCACGCTGTTCTTATCTAACTAACTGATAAATAACACCGTCTGTCACAATGATAACAAGGTCAATTCAATAGGCTGACCAACAGCAACGTGTTCCCCAAAGCGCCGAGCGGTCACATCTGATGCTTTCTCTGACCTCTATGCTAATGAACAAAACACGGAGAGAGAAGGAGAAAAAGAGCGAACAAATGAATATGAATAGAAAGCAAATCTATCAGAAACACGCCTCCTTTGAATAACCTCCTCCCTCGTTCCCCTCCTCCACTCCTTTTCCTCGTGCCCCCTCCTCCTCCACCCCGTTATATTTTATTCTCCAACGCGTGGTGAATTTAATAAATATATGCAAATGTGTGCTGTGGAACATGACGAGTGTAAATCAGGCGAGGATGTTCTTTGAGCGCTGCCGAGATTGAGGCTGAGAGCTGACCCTGGGTTAATCATTTTTCACTTCCCTATCGCATTCAATTCTGCTGCCTGTGTGCATGCGTGTGTCCCTGTGTGTGTACACATGTGTACTGCCACAATGGTGCATGCACGTGCGTGCATTTGTGTCGCTGGAGGCAACACACAATGCATTTTAAACTTTGTATACATAATTAAGATAATATTTGCTTTCAAATTTATGCGAAAAGCGACGCTCCTACTTTAGAAAAATATTAAATCTGACTCTTGGCATTTTGCAAGTTTGCCATGGATTTATTTCCTTGGGAGTATATTTGCACATTTGAATTGAAGCGATGGCAGGTCTCTCAAATAGCACTTTGTTATTTTAAAGGGTTTAATGTAGCTATGAAAGGTTAGGAGATCTAACAGAGGTGTGTACGCTCTCCTCCACAGGCCAGAAGAAAAGATGTGTCATTTCTTTTGAGCTGCACGTCGTTGCCTCGAGAAATAATCTCACCTTAAACTAAACAACACCAAGTGCACCATTACAGGTTTATTTAAATCTTTTGTTTTGTCCTGTTTTGTTTCCCCGCAGTTAGATTAATTGAAGTAAACAACACCGTTCTGATGTGATATCTGCGATCTGGGACCAGGTGTGTGTGGCGGCGGCTGCTCCTGGACTGGGGCATAATTACCCGTCGTGCAGCGCAAACCTGAAAACGTTCACACTTTGCCTCTCAGTTTGACAAATCAACATACCCATCACATGTAGAGATTCATTTCACTTTGTTGTTTGTTCCGGCTGTACATGTGGATTAGTATTTTTAAAGTGCCAATAGCAGCTGTACATGCATAGCAGGCGAATAATTTGTCTTTCCACGTGGAGCTTTGCAGAGTTGTTCTGAGCAGCTGCAGGAGGGATTACACGACTGTGAAGTTTCAAGAGAGGAATTTCACAATAACTGTTGAGGTGTGATTGTCAAAAACACTGTAGATAGGGAATTTCAGCTCAGGTGCGGGATAGATAACCCTCCACCGAGCAAAAAATGAGCTTTTTAATATCTGCAACAACTGACATGTTGCCATCCTTTAGAGTTGATGTGATTAAAGGGTTAGGCTGAAACAGTTAACTTCCAGCTCGTTGTTTTCATCAGGTGCTTCATTGGAGTTACTTTGTCTGCATCAAACAACCGATGTATTTTGTGTTTGTTTGGTTCTTTTGTTCATCCTCCTTTTCAAATGAACCACTTTAGCTCCTGTCACTTTGAGTTCCAGCCGAGCAGCTAACGGAGGGCTGCTTGGTTCCAGATAATTTCTTATTTCCCATAAAGATGGAAGCTAGAGAGACCATCCCCCTTCCAAAAAGCCCGGTCTGCTCTGACCAGCCAGCCCATATTTGAGATTAGCTCTGCTGAAATTAGAAAACCTAAGAAAGGGGGTTTAGGTTGCAAACTTGTCTAAATTGTTATCAATTTTCCTGAAAAAGACACACTCTGGAGTAGCATTGGTATCTGTAAAATATTTCTGCTATTGTGAGGCCAGATACTGGAGAGGAGGTGATATTTATTATGAATGAACTGATGTGTAAACACCCTTAGCCTTAAAGGGATATTTTGGTCATTTTAAAGTGGCGTCCTAGCAGGTATTTATCTAAGGACCAGTGACATCACTCAAAGCAAGTGGAGTCTCAAGCAATAGGAAGCATTCCTCTGACTGGAGCTAAACTCGAGACACTGCTGCAGGTCAGTGACCAATTAGCTTCTAATTTCTTTTTTTAAACTCTTGCATCACACCGATTCCTTAGAACACTGCTTGTAAACCTTTACAGTTTTACATGTAACCATGTGTTCAGTTTGTGCTGCAGCAGGAGAACATTCTACCTAAACTGTATAAATGTTCTGAGTTGTTTTAAATACCTGAAGATTAGTTACTATTTTAATTCTGATCTACAGCAATGAGCCTCTTTAACTTACAAGCCATGAGTATTGCTACTTTTAGAGGACTTCTTCCTTTTGGCCCCACCCACTTTGAGTGATGTCACCTGTGGTTATGCTCCTGATTAATTACTGATAGAAAGCCACTTCAAAATGACTGAAATATCCCTTTAAGGACTACTTTTTTTTTTTACCACAGGGTTCAAATGATCATATAAACACTAATGTTACTCAGTAACCTTTGTTAGGTCTAGCAGGCCTAAATAAAGCTGGTAATGATCCATTTCTTAGGCTTGTTGCACCAACCTGCCCCAGGTTAATACAACACTCCACTATAGTTAGAAATAGGAAAGCAACTTAATGATTTGCTTCTCCCAGTGGCTCACCAGTAAATAGACGGTGTCTATATACTGAGGACACTGTAAGAAGAGGGTTACACCCTGGACAGGTCATCAGTCCATCACAAGGCAACCTAAGGGATATTTTTCCAACTAAATGGGTTCAGAGCTAAACCATTTCTGTTTCCAACACCAAGAGCGCTGGCTTTAGCAACAAAACTGCCAATGATATCTCCTCATCAACTATCTGCTGGAGCACATCAGAGAAACACTTCCATCCGGAGCAGCAGGTGAACTCACAGAGACCAACAATCAATGAGTGTGTTTAAAGTCATTCACTTCGCTGTACTTAAGACCAAATACTCCACTTCAACATGAATAAGAAGTCAAATTAGCAGAAATAAAAAGATGTCTCTCATTTTCCTGCAGTTTGTATGTTTTTAAAGACCAGTCACAGTTAAAATGGGTGAGAACCTCACATAGAGCTGCCGTCACAATCCGTTTTAAACCTAAGTCATAAACATAGTTTAAAACTCTGTAAATTAACACTGTCAGCTCTTTTAATAATATCACCAGCTGTGTTTATAGACCGTACTTAAACCGTTGCGTTTGACTTCCGTTTGCAGTGGCGTTCAACAAATCCTGGAGATCAGTAAAGAACAAGCAACCACAGTTGTTTAAATAAGCGTTTATAAAACAGACAGGCCATATTTAGATATTCGTTTAATGAGAAAATTCTGTGATCTGTCAAAATAAACTGTCTCCCTGTACTGTGATCCTCTACAGAAACTCAGAATCAGACATTTAATAGGATTTGTAAACGTCATTACATCACTGTAATGACTCTGAGCGGGCTCACTGGCTGTTGAAAACAAAACTGGTTCTCAGTCATTTAGTTAAGGACTAACTACAGCACCAGTACTAACTACAGCACCAGTACTAACTACAGCACCAGTACTAACTACAGCACCAGTACTAACTACAGCACCAGTACTAACTACAGCACCAGTACTAACTACAGCACCAGTACTAACTATAGCACCAGTACAGTACTGATCCAGCACTAGAAGTTATTTGGTGAAAAAAACCCTAATGGAGACAAGCAACAACACACACTCACAATCAACCCTAGGAGTTTCCAGTTTACCTAAACGTCGTGTTTTTGGTCTGCAGAATTAATCTGGAGAAACCAAACTCCACACAGAAAGACAGCAGCTGGGAATCAAACCCAGAACCTTCAACCACCTGATCCGCCACACTGCCATACTACAAGTGCATTATTTTTAATGTGATAACAGAACATGTAGTGATGTTTGTAAGTCACGTTGAAGAACTGAAAGTGGTAAACAGCAGTCAACTTTAAACCATTTTTGGCCTTTGCTTTTCAAATGTGCAGTCTTTGAAATGTCTGATCACACCTCATAGTTCCTCAATATGTCCCCTTCTAGGGTTAGGCTTTTTAAAAGCTTCACACCAAAAACAACTACGAGATCTGTGAGCAAGCTAAAAGAATGCATTTTATGTCGAAAACCACAGCAAAGAGATGAAATGTTCCAACGCTGATTCGATGAGTTCATCTTCACTAGCAACACTTTTCACAAAGTGGTTCAATCAACTGTTCCTCTAGAAAAGAAAAAAAAAAACACCAGGATCATAGCTTTTAATTTCATTTTAATTAGTTATGTTAAAAGGAATTATAATTATCTGCACTAAGTTTTGATTTTGTTTGTGATTCAAGCGACTGTGTGTATCTCTCAAGTGAAAACACAACAAATATTTCAATAACATCCAACCGTTTTATTATGCATGCAATGACGTATTGAGCAGATGGAAGTAAAAGGAATCCTTTCAGTAATAATTGTTAATAATAAAGAGTTCAGGACAAGTCAGGATGAGGCATTTGTCACTTCATAAACTGTTCATTAGTAAGGTTTCATTACTAAATGTAAATTATTCATCTGTATATAATGTGCACCTAAAATAATGAAACCATATTGAATTAAAATAGTATTTTTATTATTGCCTTCTAATATAAATATATGTTCTAGGTGTGTGTGTGTGTGTACTTGTTTTTGTTTTCTCTTTAGGACCTCATTTGGTGGAATTAGCAACCTTGTGAGGACCAGTAGTCCTTATGTGGACCAACATCTTCTTGGGAGTTAGGATGAGAGCGAACTGAGTTTAGGTCAAAAATAGACGGGTATGAATAGAGGTAGAGTGTCAGCTGCCATGTAAAAGCCTTAATAAGAATAGAAAGACACGCTCTGTGTGTGTGTGTTTATTGTATAACTCCACTAAAGCCACTGTTAAAATATTATTTTTAATTTTTGGTGGAGTGTGTGTTCTGGAAGAGTCTGACCTACACAATAAGAACGAGCTTTGCCGGCTGCGTTTTGAGTGTCAGTGAAGTTTCTGTTGGGTGCAGAGCTCATCGTTGTTTGTGCTTTTGCTGCTAATAAATTCCTGCTTAAGCTTTTCAGCTCTGATGAATACATATTCTAATCTGACACAACCTCGCTCCATTCTGATCTTTACCACTTTGCTTCGCTCATTTTTACTTCTTATTTTAGAAATGCACACCCATTTAGAGACAGGCCTCAAAGGTTTTTGATTTACTCTCACCTGTGCTAACTCACAATAGGTAAAGTGCAAATGTTCACAGAATGTATTTCCTGAGCAGGAAGGTGTTTTTAATTTGTTGGTGAAAATAAAAGCACTTCTAGCTGCTTTAAAAATCCTAAACTCCAGTGATGTATCGGGTACTTTTACTGTCTGTGGTTTTTTTCATGGCTAAGTTTTAATTTGTTTTTGATCAGCATCATTCTGTATGTAAAATTGACCATATTTCATACTATATTAATTAGTATAGTAGTAACTCTTAATTTCCAATACCGATATAAACCGATACCGATATAAGCGGGGTACCCCTCATTAACAAAACAAACAAAATCATTTTAGGTAACCAACATCCCGTACCTCCTATCATGAACGTGGCAGGTGGGACCCAAAAAGCAGGAGGAGGAGATGGTTTCAGGACTCTTCTACACCAACAGGAACTCAGGAGCAAAAACAGATGAACCGACAACTAGACATGACACAGGAGAGGTTAAATACATGAGGAGGCAAATCAAGAGAACGAGGAGCAGGTGAGGGCAATGACTAATTACTGGGAGCAGGGAGAAGCAGACAGAAAAACAGAACATGAACTAAACAGAGAACAGGCATAATAAATAAAAACACAATAAACACAAAACATGGACCCTAACTAAACCAAATAAAACCTTAATCATGACAGCATACTTAAGCTTTAAATAGTGTCAGTGCAAAATAGAACAACTGCTTCAATTCCTCTTCAAAAAAAGGAGACATCTTGATTCCTCCTCCCATGACCTCCGCGTTACAGTCGCTACAAACGGAGACACTTTGAGATCACTCCAAACCAAAGACAGGTTGGTGAGTCCTCTTACATGTTATGCTGCAAGTAATGACGTGGTTTGACGTCATCGCGCTAATAGATGTTGCATTCAAGGTTGGCTGGGAAATGCTGAAGCCACAGGATTTAATGCAGGGTGTGCCAAATAAATAAAAATATCTCAAAATCTATACATCAGATTGGTTATATGTTGACATTTTGGGAGAGAGGAGAAGTAGCCGAACAGTTTGACGTATAATATGTGCACGGTACGTAAAGGTTATGTGTGTCATTAACCGATATTTTATTACATTTGAATGCCAATATCGGCCGATATTATCAGTACACCGATAATATCGAACATCCCTAATATTAACATATAAATTCTAATTTTACTGACAAAACAGAACATTTTGGCTCAGGGGAAGAGAGATTGTCCACTGATCAGGAGACCAGGGTTCAATCCCAGACCTAAGTCATGTGTCGAAGGATATCTGAGCAACATATTAAAACCCAGCTGCCTTCTGCTCCTCAGGGATGGGTCTAAAACAGAAAACAAACTCCTCTACATTATATATGTGAACACAAAGCACTTCCCTTTCCCTGTTTTCTATATTTAGCATTTAATTTACCTTTAGATTGATTTGAACATGTTAGGTTGATTTTTTTCTGCGGACTTTAAACTGAGAGACGGTGAAAATTTATCAAAGTCAGAAAATGGATGCAAAGAACTTTTATCTTTAACAAAATTTAGGTCATCCTTTTACATTTATATGAAAAATAGAGTCACATTGAGCTAATATTATAAAAAACACTAATATTAATAATATTAGTAAGTATGTGACCCAAATAGACAAATCTAACTTCAATGGTTTAAAATCACACTACAGTACTATTTGAAAATACAATGTTTACACTGGTTTTAATTTAAATTCACAAACCTCTAGATTAGCTTTATGTTCACTTCTAGCATCACCACATAAAACAATTCTCAGCTTACAATGACGAAGAAAAGAAATACAAGGCGGCTCCTTTATTTTCCACCTCACATTTCAACCATAGGCGATTTGTTTTCTGTGGCTGGAGACAAACACCCGAGTTTCTTAAGGCGAGCGTCACCTGTGAAAACACTGGAGAGAATCCTTCAGAGCCACATGTTTGTACGTCTACTCACAGCACATTCCTCTCCTGCATTGATTGTCTGGATGTGTCACCACAGGCTTCTCTCTGCTCTTTTCAAATGATTGCGCTGCTAATCAAACATAATTTACTCACTATCTCAGTGCTCTCTGCAGCCCCACACGCCCGCACTCACACTCACCCTCACCCATCCTCACCCTTTTCCTAGTAGCCCTCTAGCCCAGGGCTTGTTGCCAAGGCAACCAGCATCTAATTTCTGAAGTGTCAGTTTGCATTATTGTCTTCACGCTTTCCAGCAATAACCTCTCTCCTCTTTCTCTCTCTGGTCTGTTTGTCTGTCGCTCCCCCTGCAAACACACACACACCGATCCTCGCACTGCACACTCTCTCTCTTTCTGCTTCCTCTCTGGCCTCATGCACTTTATGCTTTAGATTTCTTTTTTCTCCTCAGTGCCATCTCCTTGAATTCCTTCTCTCTTTCACACACATAATGCAGCACAAACAAAACATCATGCATAGAGGATATGCTGTAGCAGCTGAAGAAAAACCTCTGTATGATTTTGGGGGGGAAAGTTGCATTCATTTACATGATGTAACTCTTGAGGCCACTGGCTGATTCTTTTTTCTTGACTGTAAATTGATTTGTCTTTATTCACTTAGAGTGTAAGTAGTAGAAGCTGTAGAATTGATTTTGATATCCAAAGATTTGTGTCATTTAAAGCAAATAAATACAAGACAAAACAAAAAACCTAAACCTTTCCACCTCTAGAGATATTAGAAAGTCAAGGCGTGGCAATGAAAGTGCAGGCGTTCATTCTGATCTATGTACAGTCTTGACAAATTTTTCTGCTTCTAGTGAGGAATGTTGTGTCTACGTTCACAAACTGGGATCAGATGTTGGCAGAAAGAAAAGCTCAGTTGCTGAGGAAAAACATTTTTATTAAAACCTATACAGGAGAAAATTAAATGCACTGGAGGTGAAAGGGCGAGACGAACTGTTGAAATGAGAAAAGGTGGAGAGAATGACAAGAGTAGAGCAAGAAAAGAGACAAGAATTATAACCCAAAGACAACAGTAAGACATTTTTGTTTTATGTGCAATACCCCATCTGGTCCAGATGCTGTCCCTTTGGTAAATGCGTGTATGCTCTACAGTATGTGCCACCTGTCATTAAGCTGACGGCTGTGGGATCAGAATGACTAGACATTTTTGGACTGTTTACACCAGCGGTGTTGAGGGTAACCTTCTTGCACATTTAAAGGTTTCTCACCACACCTGATTTTAGTCAGTGGGTGATTAAAGGGCTTCTGTAGAGCTTGATGACACGTAAAACTGGTCATTTAACCATTGAATCAGGTGAGTTGGAGCAAAGAAACAGCTAAAACATGCTGATAGCGCCCCTCGAGGGCCAGGACTGGACACCACTGATATGCATAAATGCTTGGAACTATATACATTGAATGTTGTTGATTCCTGCAATACACTTTGGTATATGGGTTGAAAATAGACTGGACTCGTGAATATTTATGACAATTAACTGTTGTAGCACAAGTAACATTTGCGTCAAACCACCTTTGAAACACCTTAGTGGCTTTAGGTGAAATCTTCATAGCATTCTTCTAAGAAACGGGTTCTCCAACCTGCTATTTAACAGTTCAAATCAAAAATCCAGGACGGCTTGTGTTGAACAATTTAATTTTTTCAAATATACTTAAAACTTCAAACAAAAAGAAACAGCACAATTATTTGCCTGTGAATTTAAAAATATCAAAGTTTTAACACTATTATACTACAAGAAACGTTTACTTAATATTTAATTAAATTAAATTAGGTGCATTTTTTACATTAAAAAATGTAAAATAGACTGAATTTGAAGGGGAAACAGGATGACTTCGTCTCCATTAGCTGCCTAAAGAAGAGATATTGCCATTTAAATTCACCTGTCTTTGAGACATAGTGGCGATTCACATTTCCACTCTTTACAAGTTCATCTCTGAGCAAATTTGACTCATGGGATTCATTCACTCACCTTTGAAAACTCTGTTTTCTAAGTTAACCGTTCCCCTCTTTGCTCGGATGATGACATAATGATGACATAATGCCTCCTTCATCGTTGCTCCTCTGATAATGACACCAACTGTTGATTCTAATCTGATTCTCTTGTGCCTTCTTAGCTAACTTGCCAAACATCAAGCCACAAAACAGAAGTGCATCAACTTTATGTTGCATGTGCACTGGTGGTCAGCATTGTCACAGGTGCAAACATTTATTTCAGCTGGGAATTTCTGAAAAAATCTGAAATATACTTGAGCTTTCAAAGACTTTTATTTCAATACCTTGAGCTGAATCCATCATTCCAGCTTTGTTTTGGTTTCTATGTGACTCCTTACTTGCTGAATACTCCGTCTTTTTCAGTCAGCTCAAATGTACCAACCTGACAAATTTTGGTTTGCATTCTGAGAAAAAAAAAATTAAACACACTGATCTGGGTACTTGAAGACAGTGAGGTAATTTCATAAAATGAGCAACGAATTCATGAAACGGTTATGTTAAGTGGAGTGTTTTTGAAGGTCTTAAGTGAACACTGTCTGTGATCACATTCTTATTAGAAACTGAGAACATTGTGAAGTGTCGATAGTCGCCGCAGTCTGAGGATGTGCGTGAATGTGTGAGAGAGCTGATGTCAGAGAGAGAGAGAAAAATCAGGTTGTCTGCTAGATGTCAGCTCCAGACACCAGCAAAAAAAAAGGAGGCAGACAGAAGAAGAGGAGGAACGCTGGAACAGAGTGAGAACACAGTGACTACAACTGTATGACAGCTCACGTGATTACAAAAACCCAGAATCATTTGGATTTCTTTGCTCCTTTTTCAATTGATTTGCATTAGGTACTAAACTTAATCTGGTAAACATTAGTGTGTAAAGAAGTGTATTGTTGAGGATGTTTATTAAAATCATTGATCTTGTTGCAACAAAGAAACAAAGTGGTTCAAAGGTTAGTATGTGTTCCAGTGTTTTTTTTTTTAAACACATTACCCGTTCCATCAGGAAAAACACCTGTAACATCTCTTCCCTTCCTTCACACACATCACCACCAAATCTAATAATAATAATAATAATATATTTTATTTAGGGCGCCTTCTAAAAACTCAAGGTACATTAAAAACAAGAGAATTCAAAACCTTAAAACAGGCACAGAAAAACATCAATACAGAATAAAAACATCAAATCAAGAACTGGAAACTAAGATTGATTATAATGAATAGGCCGTTTTGAACAGGTGGGTCTTAAGCTTAGTTTTAAAGTGATGGAGAGAGGTGGTGTTCTTGAGTTCAACCGGTAAGGAGTTCCAGAGAGACGGAGCAGATCTACTGAACGCTCAACTTCCCATGGTGGCAAGTTGAGCAGGGGGGTCTGAGCATACGGGAGGGTGTAGATATTTGTATGAGCTCTGAGAGATAAGAGGGGGCTAGGCAATACCAGTATCGGTATCAGTGCATCCCTATTTAAATTAAGAGGAAAAAAGTCAAAATATGTCTTACAGTTTTTCTCAGTAGATTTGGCGCATTTCTCACTAACAACAGAATTAAAGTTTTCACCACTGCTAAGATGTTTCTCAAAACAATTAGTACAAACTGCAAAACATGGTAGATAACCTGCAAAAGCAAGTCACTTTCTCAAAATGGGAAGTTCATGCTTCAAAATCAAGTTTCTTAATCAGAATGGATCATTTGTTCTTCAAAAGCAAGTCTTTATGTCAGTGAAAGTGTCAGTGTTGTCAAAATGACAAGTTCTGACATCAGCATGGTATAAACAACAGTCACATGGTTTAGTCCTGTTTTCACTGAGACAGATGACTCTGGAGGTGCTGCCCAGTGTAAAGTCCAGACAGACGGTGTTACAGACCACATTTAGAAAACTAGAAGGAAAAGAAAGATCAAGACACTGAACATTTACTTTACTTTAGTCTGTATATTTACAACTTTTCACAGCATTGTGCAACTGAAAGAAAAAAAAATTAACAAAGGCTAAACTCCCTTTGTCTCAGTGAACCAGACTGTAGAGGTTTAGAAACTGAAGACCCTGCAAACCAGACGCTGCTGCAGATCAGTCATGGACATCTAGACGCTCCGTCTGTCTGGACACAGACTTCCATCTACATCACAGTGAATGTCAGCTCTGTCAATGCATCGAGGAAAGTTTCTTCTTGAGTGCTGAATCCTCCCTCTGCAGGACTCTGCTGTGATGTCATCACAAGCTGCATCCATCAACAGGGTCATCTGGGTCTGTGGACGCCGGTCATTTACCTTCAACCTCCAGGAAGAGAAAAACTCCTCTATTGGATTTAGGAATGGAGAGTAGGGAGGAAGATACTCCACCAGCATCCTGTCATGTGCTGCAGACCACTGGCTGACCACAGCAGACTGGTCTCACTGGTAGAATAAATGTTCACACAGCCTCTAACTCAGTGGAAGATCAGGGTCACCTGAGAAAAGTGATTTATGGACATTTTCATGGAAACATTACAAAGATTTAGAAACTGGATGTACAAAATGTTTGACAACATGATCAACACAATAGTGTGCAACGACACAATCAGTGAGATGAAGATTATTAGTTGTCTGAACAATGACTATTCAGCCACTACAAGTAGAGTTAATTTAGACAGACGTGATAAAAGCAAGTCAAAAAGACAAAACTCAAAAAACAAAAAAAACTCAGTCGCTTCATGTCCAAAAACAGTGGCCATTGGATGAAATGAACAGGACACTGACGCCAGGTTGAGCCCAAATGACTACATGTTGTGAAGGCTGTTGAGCAAACTTTAATTCTGTTGTGAGAAATGAACCAAAGCTACTGAGAAAAACTGTAACAATGAGTTAAAGCTAACAAGTCTGTATTTGTTACTAAGAAATTTTGCAAAATCCAAGTAAATTCTGGGCTATGACTGTGAAGTCCTAGTGAGATGAGGTCTGTTTTTCTCTTTTTTATAGATTTTCTATATGACTTTGAATTTGTTATGAGATAAACACAAATAATCTTTAGTTTTATATCATGAATGTGATTGTTTTTACTTGAATATGTGGATCAAAATAAGCTTTCACAGTATCAGCTGATCAGCTGCAACATGCTCATGGAAGATTTAAGGGGTAAATTTTGGGACTAACTGCGTCGTTGTTGTGTTTTGTCAAATAAAGCAGCCGTACAATCTCTTCTTTTTATACGTGATAAGCGTTATCTCAGTTTGAGCATGTAAGAACACATGGAGAAGGCCTGTGGTACAAACTGGGAGTCGAAGGTGGCATTTATCTCTATAAATAAATGTCTGGATATAAATATGCAGAAGCTGTGGATAAGAGATAAGATTTTTATGATGTTTTTGGTACAGGAAGTGTATTTGGATATGTGTAAACTATCAGTGAGGTGAGAGCAAAACAGAAAAAAAAATTGAAAACATATAGAGCAATTCCTGACAATAATCTTGAAAATACTATCTGCTGTGGGTTGGAGATTTAATTTTTATCAGCTTTCTCAAAAAATCTTTTCAACGTAAGGATGGAACAGGAAGTCCTGAGTGCCTTCATCAGAGACCCAGAAATAGATCCAAACATTTTCAGCTTGAAAAATCAGATGCTACCTAGAAATAAAAAGATTCATCAGATTTTTTTTTTTTTACATTTAGAAGGAGAAAAATTAACTCAGGAAAAACTCAATCAATCAGATTTGTAAATGATAAAAGTTTCATCCCTAAAAAGTTAATTTTCTACTCAGAGTTTAATGTCAATACTGAAGTAATAATATTCTACTCCACTTCTACAACATGCATTAACATTTCTCCTCAATTTATCAAATCCAATGAAATAAAATCAGTTTATATTGAAACTCTTTGAAAAAGGTTTCAGTTTTGGCATCATCACAGTTTATATTTTCTCTAATGAATGAGCTGATTTCGGTCATAATATCAATGTATAAACTGTGCTGTGTTTCTGTAGAGGTAAAGAATATGTTTTATGATAGAAGAGTTATTACCAACTGTTAATCAGACAAACGTTTTTTCATCTAATTTAGTGAGAACAATCTTATTTAATTTCATCTTCTTAATTTTAAAGTCCTTTATCTTCTAAAATGAGCAGAAGATTGGATTTTGGACTTTGAAAAAAGGACGACTAGACTTTGATGTTTATGGCATTTTCTAATGTTTTCAATGATTCCTTAAAAAGAGGAGAAACAGATCGACTTATTGTTGGTTCTATCTTTGATTTAACCTCAATAAAAGTTTAGAATCTTGATTTCTTTATTGACAGAGATAAATCTTTGCAGATGGATTCTTTTATTTAGATTTATTGAACACATTTCGATGTTGAAAGCGGGACGAGTTCACCTCTGTTGTCCTGTTGGAGCCATCCGGCTCTCAGAGCAGGGCCGAGCTGTTAGAGGCCTCCCAGGACCTGGAAGGTTAATATTTGAAAGAGGGATGGCTCATAAATATGAGCAAAGGGACTTTTAATTAAATAAGCACTTCTTAAATATCCTCCTGAGCCCGCTGCTTTTGTTTAAAGATGAGTGATCGACTAGTATCTCTCTGGGCAGGACCATTAGTTTCGCCACTCCCCACCATACTCCATCCGTCCCCGCTGCCTCTCTATTTTTCCACATCTGTCAACATCTCTCCTCCCTTTCTCTCTCAATTGCCTTCCTGCTCCTGCCTCTCGCTCTCCTCCCTCCCTCCCCCTTTTGCATGCTGTCAGCTCCCGTTCCCCGCTCTGTTTTCATCAGTCCACGTCCCTGAGTCTCTCTCAGGAGGCCCATATTTCTCAGAGCTCATGACAAGGTAATGAGGCCATGCTAAATCCTGCCACGCCCTGGGGCTACATCAGAGGGTGGATGGGGCAGGTCGTTCCCCGCCTGGCCCGGCCCGGCCCGGCCCGGCCCTGTGAGCTCTACGTCTGCTTCAGCCTCAGCATCTGTCACCGCCTGCTCTCCAAAGAAAACTTTCTGATCCGCAGAACTAAAAGTTTGGAGAGAAAAAAGAAAAGAGAGAGAGAGAGAGAGAAAGCACTCAGAATGAATTCCACATTCTGAACCATCCTACTCGTTGTATTTCTCTTTATCTTTCCCTCCCTTCCCTCCTTCCTCTGGAGCTGTGCTGTGGCAGCAGCCTGCCATGGTCGGCTGATTTCTAGCTGGAAGATGGGGATCGGCAGGGGAGCTCAGTCTGGCTGTGGGCAGCTGAGCCGTGGACACACACACACACACACACACACACACACACACACACACACACACACACACAGAAACAGGTATGCAAGGCCGTGGTGTGTGAGGAGACGTGGGTGTAGTGTGTCTTAACATTTCGCACCGTGTCATTCTGAAATCTTTACAGCTTTCGTTATCCGTGTGCTCATAAAGGAATCCTCATGAACAGATGGATCTTTGTGTGTATTCTAGAATACACTTTCCTCTTTTTAAAAGTGACTCTTTCTTTTAAAGAGTCTGTCAAGATTTAACGAAGTTCTTAATGGTAGTAGTATCCTTGAGGTGCTGCTTTGTCCTACTGTGTTTAACTCCTTTTAATAGAAAGCAAAAAAATATATAAAAAACAGGCAAGTTAACTGCTTATTGTGCTGTTTTCATGTTTTCCACTTTTGACAATAGAAGGAATAAAATGTTTGAGGTGTTGCACACAGTGAATATAATTTGTGGAATTAAAAAAAGACAAAAGAATAAAGGTATTATGAGTTGAAAACCAACTGAGACTGAAACCCTCTAATCTGCCGTCTTGTAACAGATTAGAACCCTTTGTGTTCATTAGCGCGTATCGATCAGCATGTTTACCAAACACTTTAATGATACCACAGAAAACTGGAACGCAAACACAGACAGATTGACGTGGACTGATCCGTGTGTGGGATGGAGTGATGCTCCACAGAGAACAGAGAGAGAGAGTGAGAGTGGAGGGGGGAGGCAGGAGAGACGATGGTGTGATAATGGAGGCGATGGAGAGGAAACACTTGGAGGATACAGAGACGACGGTCGAGGCTCCCAAGTTGGACGGAGAGGTGGGCGAAGTAGGCTGCAGGTGAATGGAGGAGAGGGATGGTGTGAGGAGGAGGAGAGAGAGAGAGAGAGAGAGAAGTGAGGAGGGGGTGAGGGGCTGGTGGTGGGCAGGCATATTAAAAATGCAGCAGTGGGGAGCAGGCCGGGGATTCACAGTAATTAGATGACAAAACGGCGGCGGGCTGGAGATGAGAGAGAGGGGTCACACACAATGCCACTGCCGCCGGGTAATTTGTAAGTGTCAATCACCAGCCTGCCAGGGGAAAAGAGAGAGGGAGAGCAGGACTGGGGGGGGGGGGGGGGG
>SSNR01000095.1:599050-627329 GCA_006937965.1 Callopanchax toddi
GACAGAATATGAGGGTGCAGGCTGAGAGAGACAGGAGGGGTGGGGGTGGGGAGAGGGCTAGAAATGAAAAGTCGGAGGAGTCAGGACAAGAAAGCGAAAATTTAAAAGTAGAGAGTGTGAGAGCGGGTGGAGAAGGAGACAAAAAGAATATCCAGGGGGTTTTGTATCCGAAATTTGGTTTGAAATCAAAAATGAAATTGATATGTGGCCTGTCAAAGTCATTTCTGACTTCAAAATGTGTAAAATCGTCTCGCTTTCTGCGCTCTAAAATCGCTGCATGTGACTTTTAAAATCTCCTCATGCCTGGGTTTCATCACGTCAAACTGTTACAACTAATCAAATGTAAAATTATAAACATTTTCATACTGGTTTACTCCATCATTTTCGTTTTAACAAGGCTACAAGTCAAATTTTAGCTTTCATTTCGCTTGCAAAGTGAGTTTTGTGTCTGAACCAAAAACATTACATTTTTGAAGTCTGAACTGTGTGAGTGTACGTTTTAGAGACACCTAGTGGTTAAAGTATAAATTGCAAACAAATAAGTGAGTTTTCTCCTCAACATGTGATGAGAAAAAATACAGCCTCTAAATCTCCATCTGGGAGGGAAACCCCAGGGTTCGTCCGTACTGATTCCATTAAGGATCTGTTTATCACTCACTCATGCGAACTTTAACCAATCAGTCTCTAAGTGTCTCTTATCATCACAGCTAATTCCCACTTGTAGCTGCCAAGACAGTGTGAGAAAGATCCAATCTTTAGTGTTTTGACCACAAACAGAAAGACTGCAGCACAGCAAGGTCGATATTTTGAAGTGTCTTGATTACAATCGTCTAAATCTCACTAGAACCCACCTGCAAGGAAAGGTAAACAAAAGCAACCAGCTTTGTAGAGTTTTTTTAAATTCAGAGTAATATTGACACCTGGGAGGTTTATTTGAACAGTTTTGGACTGTATGCAATCTGCATCTTTGGACAAGTACCACAATCAGGAGACATCTTATTGTGTTACAGCAGAGTTCTTCAGTGTGAGGTTGACTAACCAGAACATTCATAATTAAGACACTTTGTTATCATTAGTAACTATCAATCTCTAGCTTTTCCTCCAGTGTGAGGTAAGTCCTCAAAGACCAACTATGACATTATTTGATCTTTTTAGTCAGAATTTACTTAGTACTTACGGGTACTGTCATATTGGCTCTGGAATGGTCGACACCCCCCCTTGAGAACCTAATAATGATAATTGTTAATAACAATTAATTAATTTAATTTAACTTAATTAAACACAAATCTGATTTTCCTGGGTTTCAATTTTCAAATCAGCCTCAATCAGCTAAACTATCCCATCAACTTAACCTCTGCATGTCATCAGGTCAGTTTATATCTCACTACATGTACTATAAGTGTGTTTCTACGGAAAGTTTACAAACAACTGAGATCTTACCAGTTTAGGTAGCTCTTTGAACAACCTGGTTTGGGGGGAAAGTCATTGATTATGACTGGATTGATGAGCTATGATGAGTTCCTGCTATGTGTGTTGTTAAGTTTGAGTCGTTGGACCGCGCCACTACGAAACGTGAAACTTAACACGAGCTGCTCAGTTCAGTCTTCATCTCGTCAGTGTGTAGTCACAGGCTGCGCAATCAATAGACATCACACCGGTGCACAAAGGAGCATATGGACAAAAGGAACTACGCACAATTTTTATTTTAATTTGGTGTTCATGCACACCTGCGCACCACTTATGTGCACCCTTTGTCATGTATAGTTTGTGGCATGACCCAAATGCAGATGACAGAGGCAGGATTGGATGAAGGTAAAATGTTTATTTATATAAGCAAAAACACTGGAACAGGATACGGTGAAGAACGGAGCAAACAGGAGGAACCGACAAGTGAACTGACAGAGGGGAAGGTGATCAGAGGAATGAGGAACAGGTGCCGTGATGATGACTGACTACACCTGAGGAGGATTGTGCAGGGATACCAGAGGAGGAACACAGGACAATGGAGGGGAGGTGCAACTAAACCAAACATGAGACACACCTATAGGGAATTAATGCAGAGGAGGAGGAGGAGGAGGAACACAGGAGAACACAGGGGAGGAAACAGGGCAAAACACCAGGCACAACAGGGCATGGGACACGGATAAATGCTCAAACTAGCTGTCACTGTTGCAGTTTGTTATTGTAACAACAACAAAAACCACAGAATTTATCGTATTTTGAATGGCATAAAGGTTGTAAATAGTTTGTATAAACATCTGTAAAATGTTTGATGATGGTGCTGTTTTAAGTTTTAGCTAACTTAACCCCACTAGCCATTAGTTCATTAATCCAGTCAGAATTAAATTCTCTTCTTTTTCTGTTATTTGTCTCTTTTCTCTCTGCACGTATACTCTGTTGGATTTGTCATTCCATAAATGAAATAAAGTTAACTATGCAACAGAAGGACTATCGAAGACTCTTCCTGTTGCAGAGGAAATCAGCTCTGAGGGCACTCATATCAGGACAGGACAGGTAAGAAAAAAAGATCTAATATCTGTTTCTCCAAACTGAGGTCATTCACTGAGCTGTCTACAACAGGTAAGATATAAAACCTTCATAAGCTCGACAGAAACCCACTTTAGAAGATATGAACTATCATTTTAAGCTGCAACATGAACGTTTCGTGTCTTCAACATGACATAGCTGCAAACTGATTTTCCACTGGCGCTGTGCTGCTGGCGACGTGTAACGTGGTGTTAAGAGGAAACGGTCATTTCATGTATTTGTGTGGGAACACCTAATTCACATCTCCTCCACTCGACTGGCACGTATTTTTTTAAATCTATAACAGCTTACCTAGTAAAAACCTTGACACACAGAGCTACCTGCATGACGTGTACCACCTTGGATAAATAAGGAAATGTTTGTTACTCAAAGCCAATGAGGAGAAATCAGACGATGACCTGAAACCAGAGGACTCCAGGATTTTAACACCGGGATGTCACAACGTTCCAAAATAAACTGTCAGTAAAACTTTCAGGTGTAAATGTATGAACACATTCAGATCTCTGCAGCATAAATGGAGATTAACCTTAACAGAATCAGTGGTGTATGTAAATACTCGTCATGTTAGAGGCTAATATGTTTTTGTCATGTGGGTTGATGGACAGCTGTATGCGTGTGTGTGTGTGTGTGTGTGTGTGTGTGTGTGTGTGTGTGTGTGTGTGTGACAGGCCTTTCATTCCTTTCATTGTGGGTACAATGGAGGCAGTTGTTGGCATATATCCAGCAAACCAGGGTGTGAGGATCCAACACAATGAGCTAGCAGCACGGCGGTGTGAGAGGGAGCACGGCTAGCTCATGCACACGTGAACACACGCACATACATCCATGTTAAATAGGGTTAAAGCATGATGCACAGGGAAAAAATGTACACGAACTGCCTTTACACATGCAAAACACTCGTGCCAGTATTGTGTGCAAGAGGCAGGGCAGTGACAGGACATGACACAACAGCTGTGACATATAAGGAGGAATAGTATCCTGCAGGACCACCAGCTTCTTTATCTTCAACCGCGCTCACATCTGGACAAGAACACACACATGCATTAATGCTGCACATGCCAATGGAACCTCCCACTCTTATAAGTAGAAAATGTAACCTCCAAATGTAGCTTCCTGTGATGTACCTCAATCAACCAATAATTCAAACGAGCAGAAACTAAATCAAATATATATGCATCTTTAAAAAAATACATTTATAGGTAACTCTTGTGCTGTTTGTTCTTCTGCTTCAATTGATGTGCATCTCAACAAGCAAACAAATGTGCTCAAATGGTAAAACTCACAATCAATTAAAACTCAACCAGCTTCAAAACTTCATAAACTGCAAACTGAAGGGGCATTAATTAAACAGGCATGAATAAAGGTAATTAAAATCTTCACAGCTGAAATACACCGAATAGAAAATACGTTGGAATCGAACTGAGATAAAGATAGACTAGTAACCTCTGTCTCTACCTTAATGAAAAGGAATTCTGAGCGCTGCAACACAAACGTGCACACAAAAACACCTTTGGTAGTCCTTTAATTGGGAAATGATTAAACTCCTCAGTTTTTTCCCCTCTTTGTTTATTCTTTAGTGAATAATTAGCAGCTCATAATCGACAGCAGAATGATTCTCGTCTCCTCCTTCTCATAAAAGCTTCAGGTGGTTTTTTTTTCCAGAAGTAACAATGAAGTTTAAATGGACAGCAGGTAAATATGGAACAGATTGTGCTACCTGAGCCAGAACCAAGAAGTAAAAGGTTCATTAATGAACCACAAAAAGAAGGAATACAAACATCTGATGTGACAGAACATTAAACTCTAAATCTTAACTGATTGTTCAATAAAATGTTAGTTTTCTGGAAATTTATCAAACTGTAAACATGTGAAAATGCCAAAAAAATCTCAAGCAATTACATGATCAAAATGAATGTTGATTTCAAGTTACACAGTTTCTAAATGTGTTACCTGGTCATCGTGGAGGTGAAGGTGTTTTCTGTGGAATGATGGGAAACTTAAAGCTTTTAATTTGATGAGGTTAGGATCAATTTTGATCACAAAGTTTGAAAAATAAAATAAGAAACAGTTGAGTACGTTATAAAAACTATAAGAGTCATGAGGAAGTACATCAATCACCTGCAACTTGATCTCCTCCACATAAAGTTTAAAGTACGCTGGCTCAGATTGGCAAAATAAAATAATAAAAATATTTGTTTTAATATTTAAAAACTGCAACAGGATATTAGAGCCATTCAGATGAAACAGAAATGAGGAGGAGAGGAATACATAAAGGAAAGTTGTGTGTGTTTTCATTTACAGTTTTCTTTCTAATATCATTATTATCATGAACATTATTATTTTATTCTTTTTTTTTCCTCAGTTATATTTTACTTTAGTAGAAATGACCATTTTATGTTAATATTATATATAATAGGTAACACTAATGGGGCTTCTGCTGACTGTTGTAACATGTTAAAACATCTGGACTTTTAATTCAACTTTAAAACACTAAAATATGTCTGTTTGAATAGCATGTATACATACTGCTTTATACACGTTTCCTCTTGTTTTCATGTACAGTAAATATTATCTCTTAATTAAAAACAGATACGTAAGAAATACATTTTAAAAAACTGTCCATAAAATTCAAAATACAATTTTTGAGAATGAAGTTGGAATTAGACTGTTTCAAGAAGAACCAGAGGTGGTATATTGTCTTGTTTTAGTTCAGGTTTTTTATCGTTATTATGTAATTATATCGTTTTGTTAGTGTTTTGTCTGAGTAAACTACAAAATAACAAAATGCATTTTCTAGGATCAGTCTGAGGTTTAGTCTTTACTCCCAGCAGCGTCTATTCTTTTAATCCTCCACAATAAGAATCTCAAACATCATAAAGCCTTTAATAATTCGTAGTTTATTTGTTTTTATTCTCCAGTATAACTCATACAGCGGCCTATCTGTAGGAAGTTAGATACTGTATGTTATTTATAGATTGATTTCTGCTTTAATGCATCTGATAAAACCATTATGTTCTCAAGAAAAGTGACCAGTTTATTCCAACGAACCACACAAGGCAGTGCTGGTTAAGTCTTTCATTCTCTTTTTATTTCAAAACAGACATTTTAATTTCATTATTTTGACTTTATTCTATAGAAAGTGCAGAGATGTTTTCTTCAGCTCCTTGTTTTTTTGTTTTGTTGGGTTTTTTTTTTTTTTTTTTTTTTACATTTCAACTTTATTCTAAAAAGTAGTATTTTGTCTTTTTCTAAACATCTAAACTTTAATCTCAAAACTGGGAAACAAAAATATTTATATTCCTCTTTAACCGAATCTTAAAGAAAATACATTTTAAAAAAATTCTAAAAACACTGCAACATGTCAAAAAACATGAGTCAAAATCACAACAATTTAAAATATTGACAAACACACACAAAAAACTAAAAATAGAGAAACTATGAAAGCTTTGATTATTATTATTGTTGACTCCTTCTGATGGTCAAAGTCCTGACTGACTGCTGTTTAAAATTAAAACTCTAAATGATTCAATTATTTAAAGTTCAGGGCTTTATGTCATTGAATAACATTTCTGTGGTTCAGTGTAAGAACAAGCATTCTTACACCTACAGAAGTCGGGGGGCATCAGATCATCAAACCAACTCTAATAGTTGTTGTAAAGAATCTAATTAAACCAACAAACCACGTTATGTTGTCACAACAGCAAGTGAAAGGGCCCCAGTCTAAAACTGAACTACAGTCAAGGCAGCATTCAGAAAACAATGAATCTGAGACTCCACAGCTGTACAGAGCCTCTTGTTGTTGGTGTGTGTGTGTGTGTGTGTGTGTGTGTGTGTGTGTGTGTGTAACCTGACAGCCTGCCACCCGACGGGGGTCCAAGTGAGTGTGAACTCTATTCGTTCCCACAGCTGCCATTAGCAGACGGAAGAACTGCCTCTCGCTAATAAAGTGAATAAATAAATAAAGCTTAAGAAGCCTTGTTTACCTCCTCAGTCTCTGCTGATTAGTGCTACTTAACAAAAAGCAGGATTCTCAATGTGAGTGTGGATTAGGGTTTATATATTTACCTTAGTAATTGCACTCGTCCTGACAATCCTGCTGCTCGGTGCGCTCTACGTCAGGCCGCGGTAAAACAACAGCAACAAACACAAACTGTGTCAATTTAGTTGTGTTTGTTGGAAGTGTTTTTATAGACATAAAACTTGTGATTTGTGTTTCTGTTATTGCAAACAAAATGAATAAAAGCAGAAGAGAGGCCGTGCAGGTCAGAGCTCTGGGTTTGTTCCCACTCGGCCCCGAGCTGAGCCGTCTGCTCCCGTCCTGCTGAGGAGGCCAAATCTCCAAAAACAGATCACACTGAGACAGATCTGACTTAAGGCTCACAGCTATTTGAAAAACAACAAAAAGGAATTACTCAAGTGACAGATTAACTGTGCTCTATGATGTGTCATTAAAAATCAAAACAAGTAAATTACCCACAACACACCTGGATGTCATGGACATCTTTGGCTCACAGGTGGAGCGTGCTGATGCTGTGATACTTTAGAGGTTTGTTCATCCACATTTCTAAAAGAAGAATGCAGATGCAGTGAAGATATTACAAGTCAAAGTCCCACGGTGTATTAAAGTGATAATATGCAGTTTTGCTTGTTTTGGGCGCCCTCTGGTGTCCATTTTAAATTACTGCATTACACAAGTTAGCATATTGTTTCAGCTTCTAAACGCCTAAATCTACCTGTTGAAATGTCTCCTCAGCCTTCATAGCTTTCTACAGGAGCGGTTATTTACTCCTTCAAAGAAATCAGCTGTGTTCAAGCAGGGAGAGATGGGAAAAATCAGGAATCATGAGCTAAAAAAACTCCAGCGCTAGCATAACAGCTAGCCACTTTGGGTTAGCCTAACCCTCGTGAGACACGTGACTTCCTGGGTACCGTGACGGAGACGGAGATCTTTAAATCGTGGTTTTCCGGCTGTAATCACCAGATGGCAGAGGTGTGGACTCGAGTCACATGACTTGGACTCGAGTCAGACTCGAGTCATCATTTTGATGACTTCTGACTCGACTTGGTAAAATCTAGAAAGACTCGCGACTTGACTCGGACTTGAACGTCAATGACTTGCGACTTGACTCGACTTGCGTGTGTTGACTTGATGATGACTTGAAGATATTTGATATTTTAGCACTGAAAACGGCTCTAGATCAGGCCTATTTGACGCAAATGCAGCCTCATCCCTCACTGGCGCTGCTAAAAATCTCCCTCGCACCGCAGCGATCAGCTGATCGGCGGGAAAACTCTCCGACGCTGAACGTGTCTCTGAAGTTCAGCAGCAGACACACATTAAACCAGGAGAACTCAGGTCCTAAAGGACCCCTTCTATTAAGAAGTCCGCGACCCGGAGGAGTCAGTAACCTCTCTGCTTCCTGAGAGCCAGCAGAGTGACCTGCTGCTGCTAAAGAGAAACTAAACAGCAGCTGATCGCCGTGCTGCTGCAGGGGCGGGTCTAGAACTTTTCTCTGGGCAGGCAGGGGCAAAGATTATAGAAGGGTGGCCCATTAAAAAGTCCATTGTATTTAAATGTTCTGCAGTCTTAAACAGCAGACCAACATTTTGATTATTTTAATTCATTTATTTACTGAAGTAAAACACATGGATCTGTTTACCATGCAAAATCAGAACAGAATCAGTAGAACACAAATGAACATTTTAGTACATCAGTACATCGTCTGCCTATGAATGAGCTTTCAAACATCAAAATAATGATAATGTAGAATTACTGCAGTTTATGCATATTATTAACAACACATCAGAGATTAGGACAGCTCATGTGTCTGTTTTTGTGGATTTTGGCAAAACATTCCACAGAACTATTCAATATAATATGCAAAAACTGACTGACAGCTCTGCTGGGGGTGATCAGGCAGGGTGGCCAATCAGATCTCAAGGGTGGTCAGCACCACCCCTGTGGCCCCGCCCCTGCCTGCGTGGACCCAGCGTCGACTCACAATGACGACGTGGATGTAATGAAAGAACCAGAGCTCTGGAGACACTCTGTGACTCATTGGTCAGAAACTAGCGGTTCGCGGACCGGATCCGGTCCTCCCTCTGATTGGCTGTAGTCCAGATATTCCTTGTGTGCTGCAGTCAGACAGGTGAGTATGCTAGGCTAGTCACATGAACAGAGTGGATTTAGTGGATCAAGAGAGAAAACTCAAATAATTATTAACAACTTTTCATCAAGTTAAGATCTGAGCTTCTGAAAATCATGACCAATGATCTTATAAGGTTAGGTCAGACCTGGTCCAGGTTAGGTCAGACCCTGGTCCAGGTTAGGTCAGACCCTGGTCCAGCTCACTGGGTCCTTTGTCCTGCTAAAGACCCCCCAAATGGACAAAAGCTCTAAATTTATAAACAACATGATCAATACTCTGACCAGGTGTCTCCTCTACCTGCTGCCTCTCAGCGTCAGTCAGCAGCAAGCTGACCATCAGATCAGCTTTAACATTAAGTAATAATTATTATTTTATTTAATAAAACTGAAAAAAGACTTCAGTTCTTTTAAAATGATAACTACTTTAAAAAACAATTGGTCAGGTATTTTATTAGCTTTGTACATTGTTTGTAATATTTTCTTACAATATTGAACATCTAGCCGAGGCCAAAGATCTAGAGACCAAAGGAGGTTTCCATCTGAGTGACAGGTGTCCTTCTGAGAGACAGGTGTCCACGATGGAGGATCGTCCATCTGACATTTAGACATGAAATGTTCAGGTTGAGACGTTCATGAGAAACATGAAGTTAAAACATTTGAACTGATCTTAAAATGTTTCATGTTTCAGTTTCAGTTCATGAGAGAGATTTATCTAGAAATCATTTATTAGAACAGTCTTTAAATTATAATTGGTCAGATGACTCGATTATGACTTGAAAATTCAAAGTTAAGGACTTGGACTTGACTTGGACTTGCACGTCGATGACTTTGGACTTGACTTGGACTTGGTTGTGTTTGACTCGGACTTGACTCGAGACTTGACTGGAAAGACTTGTGACTTACTTGTGACTTACAAAGCAGTGACTTGGTCACACCTCTGCCAGATGGGGCTAAGTGACTTTTCATTAACTCTGTAAAGGGTCAGATTAGCACAGACTGGCTCAAGGAAAAGATTTAAAAATATGAAAAAGTTGCATATTATCACTTTAAATACTGAGGAGGACGCTCGGCATTGTTCCAGATTCAGCTCATTTCCATCTGTATTAGGCAGGTAAACATAAAATAAATGCAAGAATAAATTTAGGGTTAAAGTAGCATAAATGTCTAGAAAAATCTAATCAGAATCAGTGCATTAATATAAAGTTTAGGTTTTATGTTTTACATAACACAGATGGTTAAAGTACTACAAACTGACCAAATAATACTTCTATTTTACAGTTCTCATGTTTTCAAATAATCAATAATTATGTTTCTTAACTTAACCATCAAAAAACAAATTAGAAAGATGAACAAAAAGCAGATTTTCTTTTAGAGATTCTAAAATATTTCACATATACAATAAACCATTTTATTCAAAACTATAAGTGAAGGATGTGAACTGTTATTCCTTCAGTATAAAACAGACTCTTTACAATGTGGCTTTTCATACAGCAGCTGTTTGTCTGATAATTACTGCTGGCTTAGAGACACAGGCGTGTGGTTACCATGGTGACCCTAATGAGCCACTATTAGCAGTTTTAACATTTCTTGTGATCATGTTCTCTATACCTTTTATACAGTCTCTACATTATAACAGTGTCACTTTGTCTTAGCTCAAATGAGACCTCACCTTTGTTTAAATCAGAAAACAACTGTGTGTGTTTAAATTCCCTAAAACACGTGAATGTTTTGGATCAATTTTGACTGATTGTTGTTCAGTTGAACTTATTTTCCTGAGTCAAATTCACTTAGCTACCATGCTTTGCATTTTCAAAACCTACAGTCACATTCACGGCCACACACCAGCTTTTGCTTCCAGATTATAAATTGACATTGTAAAGACAGAAAAGGGGTATCTTGAGACACATTTCTGGAATATTTGACCAAAAAGGGAAAACATTTCTTATTTTGCCTGTAATTTAGTTTTGCAAAAGCTGAAATTCCTGTATAGACACCCAAAAACAGTGGAGGTGAACTTGATTGTGCTGTTCACATTCAGGGAAGCAGCTGACAACACAGAGGTTGTGTCCTTGGATTTTCCTTCAGGAAGTAGGGGCTTTTTGTTACTTTAAAAACATATATTCTTTATATTTGATGGTGAGGATTGATTTAAAACCATATTTAGCCCTACAACGTAGCAGGGCTTTATGTCAGACAAAACATCCTCAACTCAAGATGCTATTGATACTTTTTGGGAGATTTCAGGCAGACAACACAATCGTTTTTTTCTCTGCTTTTCATCTTTTAACACTGATGGGCTATACACTCATACAGTTTTACTATGTTTGCTGGTGAAATACATTATGATTTAAGGCATAACAGTAAAGCTGGATACTAGTGTGTTTTCTATAAAACAGCTCCCATCTCAAAGGTTTCTTAGCAGGTTGTGAAAACACTTTCTTATAAACCTTTACATCACTATTACTTTTGCATTACACGCTTTGTAACTGGATGTTATCATTATTTGCAGCCCAAATAACAACAGTCATACAGCGTAGGGCAGAATTCAGATTAAAGGCCAGTTCATCCTCCACAAGAAGGAAGAACTTTGTTCTTGCTGGAGTTCGGCAGCGCTAACGGCTTGTTCTTGTGCACATCAGCTGAGCCAAACTTTTTTCTGCAGGGCGTCCGAGAACAACTGCTGTGATTGGTCAGAAAGGGAGAATAGTCGTGGTTAGTGTGGGTAGCGGTTGACGTTGTACGTTGATGTAACTTTTTCTCCGACGCTGTGCCGCTTTGTGCGGATGGACCTGTGCGACAGACCTGAGGAGGCATTCAGGTCTGGGACCAGTGCGGACCGCGAGGGTTTGTGCCGATCAATCCTGACCTGAATGCCTCCTCACCTGAGGAGGGACCATTTAATCTGCACACACACACACTTGATACACACACCTGTACTACACATCGCTGAAAGAGTTCGGCCGCTGAGATCTCGAGGACAGGACTATGAATGATTCCTGCCGAAACTTTTTTCTCGTTCTGGGAGCTCCCCCAGCGAGAACAAAGTTCTTGCTTCTCTAGGAGTATGAATTGGCCTTAAATATCTAAAAAGTGGGGTAAATTTTTAAAAACTATACTTTATATAAATCAATATATTCCTGGGACAGACGTCGTTTAAAGATGGCTGGGTTTCACTTTTTGACCCTGCTCAGACTAGCTGTTAGCTCATCAGTCCAATCAAACCATTTCTCCAGTGTGTTTCATCCTGATTTAACTGCTTTTATCTGAACTTTGCATGTTTTAGTGGGATGCACTGGATTGATTTAATTATGTTGTAGAATTATTCATTTCACACTAGGTGGGTTTAGCATGTTGTCCTGATTCATTTAAAGAGACTCCACTTTCATTTGGTGAAAACTGGACACTAAGATGTTTGTTCCTTTCACAAGTGCTCTCCGTTTTTATAGTGAGAAAAACAGTTTCAGGCTTAAAATAAACTCTTTTTGAGACAAACATAACCTGGTTTCAGGTCTCCTTCTTCCAGTTGTGTTGCCTCTATTTATTTACATCTTAGTTGTTTGTCTGTTGGAAATAAGTGGAAAAAAATAGAGTGGACATTTTTGTTTAGAACACTAAGGTAAGGTTCACTACAGGGACTCAGAATTTTTTATTGTGTGATTTTAGTGATTCAAATATTCTGCAGCTGCCACCTCCAGAATCCTGGTGAAAAAGAACGAAGTGTGGAAAAAGTCTCTTTGGGCCTTTGTTTTTAAAAGTCCTCCTGATGCGTTAGAACACCTGATGATAAACCTTTACAATTTTGTATGAGAACTTTTCTTTAGTTTGAATGTCCAAATGTGATTTAAAACTAAACAAATGGTATCATGCTAAATTGCAGAGGTTTACACAAGTATCGAGTTGTTTAAATACCCCCGACTTAGCCAAAGTGATCCTGATCTGATCATTACTCTGGTCAGAAGAATACTTCCTGTTTCTAGACTCACTCTGAGTGATGTCATCAGTGGGTTTGGGCCTCACTGTAGATAAATAATAGAACACCACTTCAAAATGACCAAAATATTCTTGTAAATTGTTATTATGAAAGTGGAAGCATTAAAACAACAAATGACGGTAAGTCTCGTTGCATCATCACTCCTTCAGTTTGTGCTTTTTTCATGAAAAAAAGGAAAATGGTCAAAGATTGTGACTGATAGGTTTTGACAGTGCCACAGTTATACTGCTTTGAACATCACAGGAAGAAAAGATGACCAACACTTGCTGAGATGACAGAATAATTCAAAAGATTCCGGCTGCAACCTGTTTAATTTCTTCATAGATGGCAACCGGTGTCATTTCCACTATGGACGCTGCATGGGGACATTTTATAAACACAAACTGTTAAAAATAATCTGAAAAAAGCCTTCACTTAGAAATGTTACCAGAATAAATTAAGCGCTGAGAGAAGTTGATTTTCACAATCAGAAAATCTACAACTCAATGCAGAATGAAAATGATTCCACTGAAGAATGTACAGTATGTATTAACCTGAGCTGGTGGACTGTAGTTCATCAGGTTAGTCTGACAGAAAACTAGCTTCATGTTATTGGAACAAATTAAATATATGTGACGAGTGAAATGATCTAAACCTATAAAAGCTTTTTGGTTGAGTATAGAACTGCTGTAACTCTGCAGAAATAGTCAGGTACAAGTCGACAAGTTCCACCATTATTAATGAGTCGGTTCTTCTCACAAAATCCTAAACTGTGTAGATTTTGGTATCGAATGAATTAGGGTTTCATCGTTGTTGCTGTTGCTTCAGTCTGTTGTGATTAAGACAAAGCTGAGCAAAAAGGCAAAGCTCTGAATTTACCAGTCCATCAATGTTTCAGCCCTCACCCATAATCATGCAGGATAGCTGGGCTCAGTTAAGGTGAGGAGCTCCATCATATGACAGGAGTTCAGTTCAGAGCCGCCGCTCCTCCTCATCCAAAGGAAGCAGCTAGGGTGGTTCAGTCCAGACATCTGATCAGGATACTTCCTGGTCTTCATCCCCTGGAGATTTTCCAGGCATGTCCAACTGGGACGCTTGGGGCTGACCCAGAACTCACTGGAGGAATTATAGCTCCCTAGTGGGAAAGCCTTGGGATCCTCTTGGATCGGTTAGCCCTCTGACTCAATCTTAGATGAGCAGAATGGATGGAAATTTGTGCCACTGTTGCAATTTGTTTGCAATTATGCTCCATGTGACTCAGTTCAGCGTTATTACAGCTAAAAATGTTCACATTTCATCACAACTTTGTGTCTCTGATTGGTCACCAACAGTGCCAGCTGAGTGAGGTACCAACTCAAACGGACTGTTTACATCCTGGACTCCAGGGATGACGCTGCAAGTGTGTCGGTGCTGCATTCATTTTTGTGACAGGATTTTAAAATTCTGCACACAATTTGGACAATTTATTGAAAACCAACTGTATCTGGAGACACAAGTTGCCAGTGGGTTTATGAAAAGCTAGTTTTCACCTTTTCCACACCAATCTCAGGAGAAATAAACACTTGAATGGCTTGACCCCCATAAAGTTAAGTGAAAAATAAAGATTGGTAGAGTTTTTCTTTTTTGTAACTTGTGTGGACTGACCCTTTGGTTTTAACACCACTGCTGCTTTTGGAAGAAATAACAAACAAGACATAAAGTGAGGTTTATGGTCTTCAAGTGCTGATGCAGCTACAAAAGGAACAAAGATAGAAGAGGAGGATCAGCAAGAAAATGTTTAGCTGGCGGCTGAAAGACTATGGAGCGAGGAGAGAGTATAGAGAGTGAATGGAGATAGAGACGGAGGATAGAGGGATGGGGAGGGGTGGAGGGGTGGGAGGGTGGTGCAACAAGATGGAGAGAGACTGCCTGCACATACTGTCAAGGCAGTTAATATAAGGTGTGGAGATAAGGCCCCACAGACAAACATTGACCAAATCAGGCATTTCAGCAGCGCAGCCTCAACTGTCAGTCAGCCTGAGAGACAGACCAACAATCAGCACTTTACCGCTGATAAGGGCTCTACTGGGCGCGTGCAGGAAATAGCCAATCTGCAGCCGGCCTGGCGAAGAGGGTGACGGCAGGGGGAGAGAGGCGGAATGGGATGATGGAGAGTAGAAGGGGTTAGAGAGGGGAGTGAATGCAGAGAGACAAGAGAGGGGAAAGTGAAATTTAGAGAGAAACGTAGGAAGCGAGAGTTCACAGGCTGGTGAGGGGCGGAGAGAGGAGAGAAGGGGAAAACATGGTGATATTCCTCCACACCCAAACGCTCTCAAAGAGGCAGGGATTCAGGGGGGAATATGAGTGACAGGTTTAAAGAAGAAGAAAGAAAAGGACGGGAGGTGTGATGCTGGCTCTTAAAATAGTGTCTCTTCCCAGGTTTTTGTCACCTGGGAACAGCTTGCACAGAGAAAGTGTGAGAACTTGGTTTAGACCAACACCTTGCATTAATGATTTGCCAACAGCTTTGACTAGCTCATTCTTCAACGTGCCGCTCGCCCTGCCTCGCACACAATAGCATCATTTCATCCTCTTTATTGATTAATGGTGCATATAGTGTGTACAGGAGCAAATTCGCGTGCATGAGTACGCGCAGGGTGCCTGAGTGAAGGATAGCGCTCCCTATTTAATGGGAGCCTCTGTACTGGCTATGAAATTCCCTCATAACAAAATAAACACATCCACAGTGCTGGGCTGGATGCCTTTGGAAATCCAAGGAAGGTGGAAAGGCCACAGCCGTCAGCTCGGATACACACTGACCCCTGCAGGCCACGTGGAAAACTGCATGCTGGCAGCAAGTTGTGAAGGAATAAATTCCCAGCCGTTTACCTTTGTCAAACACATTTAGGCTCCTCCGAGCAAAACAGCGGAGAGCCCCAACAGCTGGCGAGTGTTTATTTTCGGAAGTGGAGTCAGAGGGGTGTCTGAGCTTCCTTGATCATGAACCAAACCGCCATCACCATGAACACTGATAACAGTAGGAGTCGTAAACAAGCTAATCACCCAGGGCATATTTGTATTCTCATTTGTGTTTGCATGCACTAGTGTGCAGGAGGTGGTGGGGGGGTGGGGGTGGGGGGGAGCGGTGTATGAAGACAGGGTGGAGGCTGGAGCGTGTGTGAAAGGGTTAAGTTCCATCCCTGGTTGCATGCTGCTTTCCCTTGCTCTGTCAAGCCCCATTAAACCTGCTACACCACAGCAATATGGTGCCATCAATTACAGGCACGCTGCCATCAATGCAGCTCGCAGAGAAGAGAGGAAGGAGAGGAAGGAGAGGCAGGGACACATAAACAGGACAAACGGCCACATAAAAGCCCCCGCAGCCTCCCTGAGTGTCTCCCCTCTCCTCTGTCCTCTGTCCTTGCACCTTTCACCTCTGAGATACGGCTGCGTTTGTGAATGACCAAAATACAAACTGAAACAAACACTATATGCATATGTTCACTTCATTTTCATTCATGTCTCCAAGCTGATTTTTCTGGGGTTTTCTTGCAGAAAAGGGTGAAAACAATTCACACACACCAGGTCACGTTGGTGTGTGTCTCTGCTGCCCCCCTGTGATAGAAGTAAAACCATTCTGGACAACAGGAGAAACCAGAAACTGAAAACATATCTGCTCTTATAACACTCTGCACTTCTTCTCACTGCCACAAGAAAGAAAAGAAGGGAAAAAATCAATAAGATCATGCCAGACTAAGAGCAACAGCAGTGAGCATTCGTCCTCAGCGACACTGAAAATCTGTTCCAGCTCCACAGACAGAGCAGAGGACTGGCTTTTCTTAGGATTCTCCAAATATTAACCATTTAAAATAAAAAAAGAACGTAAGAGCAGCCACTTCTCATTTAGATACAAGAAAAGGTGTCATCTTGAGATTTATAGATGGCAGCAAAGAGAGAAAGAAACGAGTCTTTGTTTGAATGTTGCTGCTGTAGAGTTCAGAGAAACATCTTCTCCAGAAAGAGAAGAAAAGCATAAATCAAAATAAAGTCCTAGTATTCCTTCAATGGATTCATGTTGCCAGAGTTTTAACCTAAAACCATCTTATGATGATAAATGATGGCGTTAAAACCATTTGGGTCAAGTCTAAGATCCGTTAGCACTCGTGTGTGTCTCAGCTACCACATCATACTGCAGCTGAACATTTTGTTTTGATCATTACAGTTGACTCCAAATGTTAATCAGTTGTTGATGAACATCCAGTGACTCCTTCCTTAAAGTTTCATTGAAATCCATCCAGTAGGTTCAGGAGATATGTCACTAACACACACTGAAACTATAAAAACACAAGTCACCACTCTCATTGGGTGTTTAAGGTGTGTGAATAGTTTTTATCATTTAAGATGGTGTCGTATCAGGATGCTGTTATTTGTTCTAGTTTTAATATCCACACATTGAGGATTCCTCCAAACAGGATGTGTTGAGCATGTAGACGACTCCACTGCAACTCCAAACCAGAAGGTAATCATCTGACTAGTAAATTACTCAAATCATTCTTTACATCGTTTTAAACTTCCACCCGGAACATGTTTATGATGGTAAATAAAGTGGTACAGGTATCAGATTTAGAGTAAGTGAAAAGTAAATCTGGTCATTTTGTTATTTAGTTTATTTATCAGTGATGTAAAAAGTACAGTTGAATGCATTTAGATTTTCAGTAAAAGTATTTAAAGGTTTTTTTCTTTATCTGAGTCTTGTTTGTCCTATATGGATACCAGACAATAAAATCCTTATAATGACTGTTCCATGTTTTAAACGTTTAGTTATTTAATCAGAATTTAGTGAAGTGAAACTGTAGAAAATTCAAACATAAGAATGTTCTGCAAAATCATGTAAACAACGTATGAAGTTGTTAATATTTGATCAAGTATTTGTACATGTTTATAAGGAAATGACCACAGAGAAAATTCCAGCTGCAAAATCTCCAGAATGGCTCAAACAAAGTCTCTGGAGTGAATCTATGTTCCTCTAAACAGCATGTTGTGCCATTTAGACCCCAATAAAACGAATCCTAAACCAAAACCACATTTTTACACAAAAAAGACACATTTACAAATAACTGTGGAATAAGCTAGTCCTTTAAACCCGTGACACATGAATTAAGTGCAACCAAACCTAATTATGAACAACTTGTATCACATTGACCTGTGTCTTTATGTGGAGTTAATCTGTGAAGAAGAGCTGCTGCTTCCGGAGCTCTTAGTCTTCTGCCCTCTAGTGGCGCTGGGCTGCCGCTGCACCTTCTGACTGGAGGCGTCTCTGCTCTTCTCCGTTTGACCTGCTCCAGCTTTACTACGCACAGCTAAAACAAAACCAAGCAAAAGAACAAATACATAAACAAACAATGCATTAGAAGAAGAGCACATGAACTGCTCCAAGCAACAAGGTACGTATTGAGTTGGGAATGACAATGATAAGAAAATACAGGGCATGTTGCAAAGCGATGCTGAGACATAGAAGAGTCACACACCAATAATCAAAACCAGCACAGCACACAGACACAAACACTTGATGGTCAAAAAGTGCTTTTAGTACAAGCTAGATGTGTCTCCAGAACAGGGATTCCTACAGTTGTGTCTCACTGTGCATCAAGAAACACTGAGGTGGGATGATCTCCACAAATAACCAGCAACAGTTTTTATTCTCTATATCTAATGTCAAATCAAATGTATCTAAGATAGAAAAGGTATTTTGAAACATTTTGGAACCTCTGCTTTAGAAACTAGAGATGCACCAAATCTGGTTTTGAGGACTGAAACCCATTTCTGATTTTTCTACAACTTGGCTTACTGATAACTATTTTGTCAGATTCTAATTCATCTCCAAGACCTCTCAAAAATGTTTTAAGGTTTTATTTGACTGACTTACAGTGGGACAAACATGTGTTTGGCAGCCACTGATTCTGCAAGTTAAAAAGCTGAGAGGTGTGTAATGTTGATGAGAGGAACACCTCAGCTGTGAAACAGAATGTCAAAGGAATCCAGGAAATCACACTGTAGATTCTGTAAAGACTTTATTTGGATATTGGTGCAGAAAGTAAGTATTTGGTCAATAACAAAAGTTCACCTCAACACTTTGTAATGTGGCCTTGGTTGACAACAGAGGTCAAAGGTTTTCTGTAGGTCTTCACCAGGTTTGCACACACTGTACAGTAGCTGGTATTTTGGCTCCATGCAGATCTCTTCTAGAGCTGTTGCTGGGCAACACGGACTTTCCCACGGACCTCCACAGACTCTGTTGGATTGAGGTCCAGAGAATGGCTAGGCCACTCCAGAGTCCGGAACCCTGAAATGCTTTTTGAGGTAGTCACTCCTTCGTTGCCCGGGCGGTGTGTTTGGGATCACTGTCATGCTGGAAGATCCAACCACATCTCATCCTGAATGCTCTCACTGATGGAAGGAGATTTTTGATACATGGCCCTATTCCTCCTTTCCTTACACAGATCAGTCGTCCCGTCTCCTTTGCAGAAAAACTGCCCCAAAGCATGATGTTTCCTCCCCCGTGCTTCACAGTGAGCATGGCGTTCTTGGGATGCAACTAGACAGGCCTGGACATGTGCTGGCTTCAACAGGGTGAGTGACCTTTGGAGCGCTGCAGGATTTTAATCCATGACCTTTGTTACTGTGGTCCCAGCTCTCTTCAGGTCACTACCCAGTTCCCCGTGGAGTTCTGGACTGTTTCCTCACAGTTTTCTAGTTCATTTGTACCCCATGAGGTGAGATCTTGCATGGAGCCTCATGTGGACGGAGATAGATCTTGTATTTATTCCATTTTCTAATAATTGCTCCAATGGTTGGTCTCTTCACTCCAAGCTGCTTTCCTATTGTAGATTAGCTCATCCAGTCTTGTGCAGGGTGGTGTCCGTACACAGCCTTGGCCATGGGGGACGTCGGAGTTTGACTGTTTGAAGTTGTAGACAGGTAACGAGTTCAAACTGTTGCCATTATTACAGGTAATGAGTGGAGGATAGAAGAGCTTGTTAAATGAGAAGTAACAGGTCTGTGAGGGACAGAATTCTTGCTTGTTTGTCGGGGCCAGGCACTTGTTTTCTGCACATTATCCAAATAAACTCTTTACAAATCATACAGTGTGATTTCCTGGATCTTTATTTTACATTCTGTCTCACAGCTGAAGTGTTCCTATGATGAACATTTACAGACTTCTCTCATCTTTTTATGAAGGGCAACTTGCAGAATCAGTGGCTGCCAATTACGTCTTAGCCCCACTGTGAATCTAGAGCTCTGTTGTTGCCATCAGGTGTTAGCATGTTGTGATGGTGTGTTCGCAGTCCTGGAAAAATGTCAGATTTGTCAGTACTGCTTGGCAATGGTGCATTCAAAATCCAAAATAAGAGACACTCCGATATTTGAGTTCCAATTCCGATGACTAGCCAATGTTTTAATGCCTCTCTACCCGAGGTGTGTGATATTCAGCAAAAATATTCGTTTTTGTTTTTAAAAAAGAGGTTACCACTAGAGGAGAGTAAGAAAAGAAAACTGGTGTGACAAATAATTACACACTAATTTTCTCATCTGTGTATTTTTTCAGAATTGCATTTTAACAGAATACACGAAATAATATTAATGATCACCTGAAATCAGCAAGGTTTTATTTAAAGTAAAACAGCAAAAAACACATGATGGGATTCACTTAACTGCACCTTCAGATTTAGAAAGTTTCACTTGCCTTAAAGTGATGATTTGTTATATTGATTATTAATGCTTGTTTATTTGTAAAGGACTTTATTTTTAAGGGAAGTAGATGAAAAAAAATGACTAGACATAACTGAAGTGCTTTTTTTTACTTTGGCTTCTAAAACAAATACCTGAACCAGTCTAAATGTGCAAATGAGTTTGTACCTAAAAGAAAGAAACAAGCGGTTGTACTGAGTTGATTTGCTCCAAGAAATGAGTCTGTTAACTGCAGTAAGGAAAAGAAATGCTATAAAAGGTGTAAAGTAATTAAAATGCCAGGATAGAAAACTGAGATCTGTATTTAAAAATGTAAAACCAGGAGGTGTGATCGAACTGTGAAAAGTGTCTGAAGGATGAAGACTTCCACACAGAAATCCCCCTAAAGAGCTCAAATAAGGAAAACAAGGCTCTGGTGTGCTAAAGAGGAGCAGTCAAGGCCTGAGGATGGGTGGATGAATCAGAACACCGCATCATGAAACAAATACAAATACTTGAAATCCAATAACAAGGCTCAAACTGCTTTGTTAAAATCAAGTTCAAGAACATTGACGGGGAGTTTCCCGCTCCTCCTGACAGTGGTGAGGTTTTACTCAAAACGATGCTTTCACTCATACGTCCAGTAAAAGGAAGTGTGTGTTACAGTCAATGTATTATGTTTTTCAAACACTTTATTAAACAAGCAAGTAATTTCCAAACTTCAAAAATACCATAATAAAATTCAAGTATTTTTAAGAACTTCCGTCACCTGTAAGAACCTTGAATGAAGACGGTCTCTACAGAAATTTTGATGACGTATAAAGTTTGTCAGTAAAATCATTTATTCTGTAACAGAAGCCTGAGAAGGTGCATCTTTGGAAAATAAACATAAAATGTGTTTCTATTTGAAAGAAAAATCCCCACTAACTGAAACTATTTTATTCAGGTATGTCAGTCACATTCTCTTCTTTTTGTACAGGCTGAACGGACACCCTCTAACGGGTTATTTAGTTCATCTACTTTTAAAGAGAATGTGTCAACAGCTTAGATTATACATTGATGTTCTGTTCCTTTTTAAAAATGGAGAGTGAATAAAGATCTCCATTTGTATTATACAGCTCTTTGTTGGATGAAACGTTGACGTTTAAGTGATCCAAGATTTCTACTTTTTCCTGAAAGACTCGGTCTGAAGTACCATCAAGTACTTGAGGATTATTTTTGTTTTAACTTCTTTAAAATTAAATAAAAATAAAATAAAATATGAAAAGATCAATTTGAATAAGAAAACTCAAAGAGGAAAGTTTGTTTTCTACTTCACACACATGCAAACGAACCATTTCCAAACTGAACAAAGAAAATAGGGAGTTTGGGTCTATAATACAGTATATACTGTAGATACTAAAAGCACTTAGCAGGGTGAGGCTGGTGGGATAGATGAAGAGGTGGGATAGATGGGGTGGTAGTGGATGGTGTGGAGGTGTGGGAGGCAGTGCTGCAGAGGGGACCTGGAGACTGAGGAGAACTAGCATCCTGGGGGCCATAGACCACAATCTTAGTGTTGACCCTTGTGGCTCTGGAGCCTGACGCCGAGTGGAGAGCTGCAGAAGGCTTAGGGCTTTTCCCAGAGATCAAAGAATCCTCTTCTTCAGGAAACAAGATGCACAAGAAGAAAAAACAAAAATTCAAGAGGGGACAAAAAGGAAATGAGAAAGAAGAGTGATGTGCACAGAGAGAAGAGCATCAGCTACGTTTAGGCTTCAGTTCACCACCGTGATGGAAATCAGTCTAATGAGGTGAAGGAGTTAGTGAAGGGGATGTGGCAAAATGCAAGAAGTACGAGAGTTAGTTTAGGACTTAAGAAGAGGGGTGTGAATATTTTACAAGTCTGAAAAGAAAAGTAAAAAGTAAAGAAAAAAACATAAAAACAAGAAAAATGATTTGGTTTATACTTTTGTTTTTGTTACTTTTAGTACTTCCCTTGCATCACTTGACCAAAGACTAAATATGAATCTGTTTTCTAAGATAAATGATATGGTCTAAAGTTAGACCGTCCTGAACTCGGATCAGAACTCACTGAACTGGATGATGTTGGGTTTAGTTCTCAGCTCCTCTCTGATCACTGCTCCAGAGTCCACAGTCAGACAGTTCTTTGTAGTTTTAGGTCGAATAAATGATTCCCAAATCGTTATATCCCAAAACCTTAGTACATCTCAGCGTGTGCGGTGTCATTAAAAGTCCCGTGACCATCTCCACGTGAAAACCTTTTGGCCTTGTTGAACCAAAATACAGTTTTTGTTCAACCGTTACTGTTGGATGTTTTATAAGAACAGTTTAAGAAACAGGATTATGTTTTTACAAACGGCTGCTTGTAACAAAGTGCTGCTGATACTAAAAATGAAATCTTTGCTAAGTTATGTGAAGGCACAATATGAGTCCATTCTCTGACGGAGGTAAGTGGTTTTATGCCTTACCAAGTTGCTCCTCTATGGCTGCATGATTATAAGTAGTTTAAAAAATGTATCTATAAACAAGAACTGGACTCAAATAGCTAGTTAAAGCACAGTGTGGAAATCCCTGTTATCTTCACAATACTGGGAAATTAGCAAATATCAGGCTTCTGCTTGTTTTGATAACAACAACACAACAAATATGCTTATATATATTTATAAGATCAAAAAGGTAACAGAAAGCAGCATGCAGGTCAGCTCCATGTGTGGAATTTGGATTTATTAACCAACCTGATGCTAAGCTTGTCTGATCGTGGCAGACTGTAAGACTACACTTACACCAGGGGTGTCCAAAGTGTCGCCTACCAACTTATTTTGTGCATCAGTCAAATGCATTTAAAGAGTGGTCCAGCTGTATACCACCAACACAGGCTGTTGATGCAAAAAGACTTTTTTAAAGTTTAATGTTAAGATTTTCACTAACGTGAGGCTTAACAAAAGATGCAGCTTAATTCTGGTTTTATTTATATCTTATGGTAAATGAATAGGACCACAAACTCTTACTGACTTCTACTAAAAGACTAAATACAGCAACGTTACCAAAGACCCATGACATGGTCTTTTTTTTGATGATGAGCGAATTTTTTTCAAGACCAAAACTAGAAAACAATCACCAAATCAAACACTGAGAATCTGACGCTTTAACTAAGACAAACGTATGAACGTATCTACAAAGATTTACAGATGCTTCTCTGCAAAAAGTTTAAAAAATACTTTGTTTTTTCTTTCAGATCTAGTCTGACTAATGTATTGTTGAGCAAGTTAAAATAAAACAGAAATCGCAAATCATTTCTTAATATTTGTAGGTACTTTTTATTAATGCAAGTCCTTTCAACTTGGCTGTTTTGAATCAAAAATGTTGGAAACCACTGTTATATACACCCCAGGCCGTTTCTGTTAGGACTTATCAAAAAGCAGTGAAAATGGTCTTTGATTGACGACTGGGAGTGTTTAAATTTTTAAACCATGACTGGTTTTAAACTAGACAACTGGAAGGACTAGGAACCACAAAATAAAGAATCACATTTGAGTAAAAAATATTCCAATTTTGATCTGATGCCTCATCCCAATTTCCACACACTGACCTTTGACCTCCGTGGGTGCTGTGGTGATGCTCGTTGTGTGGGAGACAGCTGAAGACTCCCCACAGCTGTCTGCTACTCTCTGCCCTGCACACATGGCCTTCAGAGTCTGGAAGACCGCCTGAGGAGCCACGTTCATCTTCAGCAGGTCCACTAAGATCCTACAGGAGGACCAAACCAAGTCAGATCATTCCTTCATCAGTCAGCTGTCTGCTGGTTCTCATTCACTCACTTAAACACCTCCTGGTCCACAGTGATGCCTGCAGCCTGGGTCAGTTCGAACAGCTCGCTTTCTTCAGCGCTCAGGATTTTCTTCTTCTTTGTGGCATATTTCTGTACGTTTGTTGTGACGAGCAGAGCAGAGGAGTCTGGAGCCGCGGGCCCCGTCTGCTGTGTCTGTTGAGACATCCCTACAGAGTGGGAAGGAAATGACAAGAAAATGACGTATGCATCGGCATAAACAGCTAACATGATGGAATTCGACCGTCTGTCCAAGTATTAGCACACATGAAACCAACGCGCTGAAGCTACAAACATTAATCATCAGTTTTAATCAAAGAAACGTTTCACACCGTCGGAGTCGACCAGCTCCCAACCACAACAACCCACGAGACGCGCCAATAATGCGTCATAGCCACAAGAGTGTTCGCGCGGCATGATGGGAAATGTAGTTAGAAGGCCTTTACAAACAGTTCATTATCTGTTTGTTGTTATATATTTATAATAACTATATATAATAGTTGATTTGTTTTGTATATCATTCGTTCTTTCCATTTTCAATTAAAACCCAATAATCAAAAGATAAAAAGTGATTTAATTTTTTGTTATTTGTTTTTGAAACAAACAATAAAAAGGATCTTGTTTTTCATGCGTTCAATTCTTGTCTCGGATAAAAAATACGAGGTGGAAAAAAGGGGCAGAAGGAAATTCAAGAACAAATTTGATATTAATATTTCATTAATGCTCAGGTTTACTTTACCAGGTGTTACGCTGACATGAGTTCCTCCCGTCTAGATGTTCCCACACGATAAATCGTCCTCAGAGCTGTATCTGACACACAGCCGTCAGGATAAGTTCCCTCTGTATAAAAGTAGAAAGTAAAACGGAAAAGAATAAAAAGCCCATTATAAATCAAGGTATTAATGTTTGAAAACAACTAGCTAAGGAAGAGAGGTGTATTTAGCAAGGATGGTAGAACAAAGCAGTGAACTATCTTGTGACCTTTTCGTCTTTGATTTCTGCTTCTGTTGACACACACTCGCCCTCTTGTGGCGGTTTCCTGACATTACAACATTATTAGTTTACTGTACGTTCTGTTGGACAAATGACACGATTGACCAAAGATGATAATTAAATAAAATATATTAATTGACTCCAGTGTTATTCCACCATATAATCAATTTAATTCACATTAAATCACTTCAATTTTGAAAATATATTAAGTAGTTGAACAATACTATAGGTGAATTTATCACCAACAACAGTACAAGGCAGCTTTTGCCTTCTTGTGGCAATAATGCTTATATTTAAAAACCTTTAAAAATACTGTAATTACTAAAAAGCCCATTATAAATCAAGGTATTAATGTTTGAAATCAACTAGCTAAGAAAGTGAGGTGCATTTAGCAAGGATGGTAGAACAAAGCAGTGAACTATCTTGTGACCTTTTCGTCTTTGGTTTCTGCTTCTGCTGACAAACACTCGCCCTCTTGTGGCGGTTTCCTGACATTACAACATTATAAATTTACAGCACGTCCTGTTGGACAAATAACACAAATGATCAAAGAATTTAATTTAAAAAAATATGTGTATGTATGTATATATACACATAAAACAACATGCAACAACATTCAAAACAAGCTTTTCTGACGTCCAAAGGTTGCCCTCTTGTGGTGAAATAGTGGCATTACAACAAACTTCAAAAATGACTTCTTACAACCTACCATTCTTACTACCATTCTTGCTAAATACACCTCACTTCCTTAGCTAGTTGTTTTCAAACATTAGTGCCTTGATTTATAATGAGCTTTTTTTTTTAGAAATTGAAGTATTTTTAAAGGTTTTTAAATACAAGCGCTGTAAAAATAAAAATAAAAAATATTTTTATTTTGTAATTTCGCATTATTGCCACAAGAAGGCGAAAGCTGTCTTGTGCTGTCGGTGATAAATTCACCTATCTAGGTTTGTTGTTCCAAATATCTACTACATTAATTAAAATTAAAGATCTTTTCAAAATTGGAGTGATTTAATGTGTATTAAATATATTATATGGTTGAATAACACTGGAGTGAATGATTATATTTCATTTAATTACATTCTTTGATCATTCTTGTTATTTGTCCAACAGAACGTGCATTAAACTAATAATGTTGTAATATCAGAAAACCGCCACAAGGGGGCGAGTGTTTTCCGGAGAAGCAGAAACCAAAGACCAAGAAGTCACAAGATAGTTCACTGCTTTGTAGGTGTACAACACTGCACAAAAGGTTTCTAAAAACACCTATATTTAATGAGTCATTTCTGTGATTATAATCATGGTTAGCATACTTTAAAACTTTAGGTTGCTTAATTTATTTATTTTTTTTTTTTATTGGATAGATAGCACTTAACAAAGAAATGTCAGTTAATTTCTTGCGAACATGTATTTCTTGCAATGCCTCAAAATGGTCACAAGAGGGCAACATTGTCCTGAAAAAAAAAAACAGAAAACAAAGATCAACAAGCCACAAGAATTTCACTGCTTTCTCCATCCATCCTTCTTATCAGTTTGCTAACTGCCTTAGCTAGTTGTTCTGGAATGTTTACTCCACCACCTAGATCCCAAATTACGGCTTTTAACGAGTCTTATGTTGTAATTGGTCCAACAATAGTCTACAGGACTTTTACACGGAGCAAGAAAACATTTGATGTCATTTGAGAAATCTTTTCTTTTTCTTCTCTGTTTGCCAGTAATTTCTTTTTTATTACTCTTTCTGAATATAAAAGCAAACGTTTCTTCATTTAAAAATAATTAAGGATAGAAAACCATAAGATGAAGTGGTTACAAAAAATGATCAAATGTATCTTAATTTAATATTGTGTACTTTAAAGCAGAAATCAAATAGCTACTTGTTTATTGGTTTCATGTCTGTTTTTGTTTGTTTGTTTGTTTGTTTGTTTATTTGTTTGTTTGTTTGTTTTGGGGGTGGGGTGTCTTTTCAGTACTGTCTGAGAAGATCTCTGGATCTGGATCTGTTGACTTTTAGGAAACAGTTGAAAACTCATTTATTCAGGCTCGCTTTTAACTGATTTTAGGTTGCATGATGTTTTTGTTTTATCGTGTTTTTATTTTGCGTTTTATTATGTTCTTATCATGTTTTTATTTTGCGTTTTATTATGTTCTTATCATGTTTTTATTTTGCGTTTTATCATGTTCTTATCATGTTTTTATTTTGCGTTTTATCATGTTCTTATCATGTTTTTATTTTGCGTTTTATTATGTTCTTACCATGTTTTTATTTTGCGTTTTATCATGTTTTTATTTTGTGTTTTATCATGTTTTTATTTTGCGTTTTATCATGTTCTTATCATGTTTTTATTTTGCGTCTTATTATGTTTTTATTTTGCGTTTTATCATGTTTTTATTTTGCGTTTTATCATGTTCTTATCATGTTTTTATTTTGCGTTTTATTATGTTCTTATCATGTTTTTATTTGAGAGGCACCCAGCTGCATCAAAATGGCGCACGGAGCTCCATGACGTCGCATGAACCTCCATGACGTCAATTACCGGAAGTGATCGTTTGACCCGGAAGTCCCGTGACCGTAGTAGCCAATAAAGCGCGCCCGAAAGTTTTTCTATCCGAAATCTTTGCTGTGGAGACAAAATGAACGTAAGTAGCTTATATATAAGTTATATCTTTTTAAAGATGGATTTTATAATCGTAGCATATGAGTAGAGGTAAATGGAGTTTCTTTTTCTCGTTTCTCCGCAGAGTTTTTCTCTCTGAATGATTCAAAAGTAAGCTAACCCGGACTTTTGAATGTTTCCTTTTAATCACAAACAAAGGGTTATTTTTCGTAATGCTTTTCAAACTTTATAGGTCAAGTCAGATTATAACTAACAGACACGGGGATATTTAAATAAGTTTAAAATGCAAATACAAATAAATTGCCAGAAACAGAAGTTATTCACGCCAGTACAAAGTATACATTTTAATGAAATAAAACCTTACCAACTACTCATCTTTTATTTATCAAAACATTTCAAGTTCCGTCGGGCTTCCTCGTTTTAATCTTATGGAGAACTCTCAATGAGAAAGGAGTCCAGGAAGTACAAGA
>SSNR01000095.1:649270-665110 GCA_006937965.1 Callopanchax toddi
ATGACTTTTACAAAGTTTATACAAAAGGAGGCTAAAGTAGTCTGCAACCCGGTAGCCTCACCATATTTTATGAGTGTAAAAACACCAGAGGAGAGATGCACTAAAAGAGCAAAGACGCTGACAACTAACATTCATTCTAAGACTCCAGCCTTTCCCCCTAGACCTAGGCCTCCATGTTTGTTTTGTAAAGATGACTCTCATGGCATAACTAAGTGTCCAGCCTTTGTGGCAAAAAATAATGATGATAAGAAGGCTTTTATTTATGAAAATCGTCTTTGTTTTGGATGTTTGAACCGAGGACACTTAACTAAAGATTGTAGAAGGCGTCATTCCTGTAGTAAGTGTGGTCGACGTCACCCTACTTGTCTGCACATAGAAAGAGTAGTAGAACTTAAACAGGTCAAAACTGAGCATTTCAAGCCTTCAATTGAAGGAGCAGACAAGCAAGTGCATAGTGTTATGGCTCATGTCTTAACAAGAAAATCATCTTCTACATCTAGTATAGTACCAGTTTTTGTATCAGTTGCATCTGAACCACAGAAGGAGATACTTACCTATGCTCTACTTGACACCCAAAGTGACTCATCCTTTATTCTAGAGGACTTGGCTTCTGAACTGGATGTAGATGCTCAAGCAGTGCAGTTGAAGCTTAGCACGATGACTTCTGTTGATACGGTTGTTGCTAGTAAGCTTGCTAAAAACTTAAGAGTGCGTGGCTTTGACTCTGAAGCTCATGTTCAAATTAAACAAGCCTACTCTCGTGATTTCATTCCAGTTGAGAAATCTCACATCCCCACCCATGAGACCGCACGTCAGTGGCCACACCTTGAAAGTTTGGCTAACAAATTGCAGCCGTTAAAGGACTGTGAAGTGGGTCTGCTGATAGGGTACGACTGCCCAGCAGCACTAGCTCCCTTAGAAGTCATTACGGGTAAGGTAAACGAACCTTTTGCACAAAGAACCATCTTGGGATGGAGTATTATTGGGTCTGGTAATCCACACCTAGATAGGAAAGGTAACCAGAGCTATGTGCATAGAATCTCAGTTAAAGAAACACCTGTACCTTCAGCTGCAGACATTCTTAGAGTCCTAGAGTCAGATTTTAATGAAAGAAATTATGAAGATAAGTATGTGTCTCAGGATGATGTTCGCTTCATACAGATTCTGAGTGATGCCATAAAGCAGAGAGCTGATGGCCATTATGAGATGCCTCTTCCCTTTAAGGATGATAATCCATCACTGCTCCCCAACAATAAGAGGTTAGCTGAAATCCGATTACAACACTTAAAGAAAAGGCTGATGACTGATAAACAGTACCATGAACAGTACAGTTCCTCTATGAGAGAAAGCATTAAAAATGGTGATGCAGAACTAGCTTCTCCTTTGTCTAACAGTGAGACAGTGTGGTACATTCCACATCATGGGGTGTACCACCCAAAGAAACCAACTAAGCTCAGAATAGTTTTTGACTGTTCCGCTAAGTTTAATGGTGTTTCACTAAACGATGTTCTTCTCACTGGTCCAGACATGATCAACCCATTGATAGGGGTACTTTGTCGTTTCAGAAGGGATAATGTAGCTATAGTCTGTGACATTGAAAGGATGTTCCACCAGTTTTTCGTCTGTCCAAGTATGCGTAACTATTTGAGGTTCCTGTGGTGGCAGGATGGACAATTAGACACAGAACCTAGTGAGTATAGGATGGCTGTCCACTTATTTGGCGCTAGCTCTTCTCCTGGCTGTGCCAACTTCGGCCTCAAGTACCTAGCACAACAACACAAAACAGACTACCCTAGAGCGTCAGAGTTTTTGGAACAGAACTTTTATGTAGACGATGGCCTGATTAGTGTTTCATCTGTTAAGGAGGCACAAGAACTCATCACTGAAACACAAACACTTTGCAGACATGCAGGTCTACATGTACATAAGTTCATATCAAACCAAAGTGATGCACTTTCTCATCTTGCACCCTCAGAAAGAGCTGACACAAAGGAACAAATTGACCTCAAACCTGGTGTTATTCCTCAAAGTCACGTGCTTGGTATACAATGGTCAATTGAAAATGACACTTTCAACTTTAGCATAAACCCCAAAACCCAATCTCCTACTCGACGGAACATACTATCAGTCATCTCATCCTTGTACGACCCATTAGGGTTTGTAGCTCCCTTCGTTCTAAGAGGCAAAAGTATCTTACAGGAGCTGTGTTGCAGAGGTATTGAATGGGATGACCCCCTGCCAGAGAAAGTAAACTCACGGTGGGAGGATTGGAGAGGTGGCTTGGAAGAACTGAAGTCTGTTGCAGTACCGAGATGTTACCACCCACCAGAACTAACCGACGCTGTTAAGGTAGAACTGCACCATTTTTGTGACGCAAGTGATGTAGGATACGGTGCATGCTCCTACATTAGGTACCTTAGCAACAACAATAAGGTCCACTGTAGCCTGGTAATGGCTAAAGCAAGAGTAGCACCTATCAAAGTTACAAGCATCCCACGATTGGAACTTTCAGCTGCAGTCACCTCAGCCAAAATGAGTTGTATGCTAAAGGCAGAGCTTGGGTTGTGCATTGATGAAGAGTTCTTCTGGACGGACTCTCAAGTAGTCTTGGCTTACATTAACAATGAGGCTCGAAGGTTCCATGTCTTTGTTGCCAATCGTGTGCAGTTGATAAGGCAAATTACAGATCCCAAGCAATGGTACTATATTGATACAGCTCAAAATCCAGCAGATTATGCCTCTAGGGGCCTTAGCGCATCAGATATCATGTCAACTTGCTGGTTATCTGGCCCAAGATTTCTATGGGAACACAACATACCCCAGTTACCCAGTCCTTCAGCTACACTGTTAGTGGGAGACCCAGAAGTCAAAATGAGTCAGGTTTTAACGACCCTAACAAGTGAACAGGATGATGTCCTCAGCCGTTTGTCAAGGTTCTCATGCTGGGTGAAGCTTCTCAAGGTGGTCGCAAGGATAAAGAGACTGAAACCAAACAAGGTCCAGAATGGCAATTTTATAACAGTAAATGAACGCAGAACCGCTGCTAACCAAGTATTACAGCTCCTTCAGCAGCAAGCCTTTTTCAAGGAGTTGGAAGTTTTGAAGATGGGAGGTAACCTCCCAAGTTCAAGTCCCCTCTTTAGAGTGGACCCAGTTCTGGATCAGGGCCTTCTTCGTGTTGGGGGAAGACTAAAGAAGGCAACACTTTGTCAGGGACTTAAACACCCCATTATCCTTCCAAAAGACCATCACATTACAAGGTTAATAATCGCCCATTACCATGCACAAACTTGTCATCAAGGAAGAAGCCAAACACTTATGGAAATCGGATCAAACGGATTCTGGGTGAATGGCGGGAGCAAAGCAGTTGCAAGACTTATATGTAAGTGTGTACAATGTCGAAGGCTAAGACGTCCAATGGAAGAGCAACGCATGTCTGACCTTCCACAAGAACGAGTTGAAGTCTCAGACCCTTTCACGTATTGTGGAATGGATTGTTTCGGACCATTCATCACCAAGCAAGGACGCAAAGAATACAAAAGATATGGGCTTCTTTTTACATGTCTTTCCTCGCGAGCAGTCCATATTGAGATGCTTGAGGATCTTTCCACAGATTCTTTCATTAATGCTCTGAGATGTTTCATAAGCATAAGAGGAGCTGTCTGTAAGTTATACAGCGATCAAGGCACAAACTTTGTTGGAGCCAGAAATGAACTGAGGAATTCTCTTAAGCAATGTGATATAACTGCACTAGAAGCTTTTCTTGCTAACAAACAATGTGAGTTTATATTCAATGCTCCTTCTGCTAGCCACGCTGGTGGTGTGTGGGAACGTCAGATCCGAACCATTCGTGGTGTTCTCATGGCTACTACTGCTCAATGTCAGGGTCGGCTGGATGACGCCTCTTTAAGAACTTTATTCTATGAGGCAATGTATATCATTAATGGCCGACCACTAAGCATCAATGGAATTAATGATCCTGAATCTCCTGAACCTCTTACTCCAAACCACCTCATCCTGTTGAAATCAAAGGTTGCTCTACCTCCACCAGGAAAGTTTGTGAAAGAAGACCTGTATGCAAGGAAAAGGTGGCGTAGAGTTCAGTACCTTACTGAACAATTCTGGAGTAGATGGAAAAGAGAATACCTTCTGAACATATCTACAAGACAGAAATGGCACGTTCCACGTCGAAATCTCAAGACCGATGACATAGTCATTATCAAAGAGGACATGTTGCCCAGAAATCAGTGGCGTCTGGCTAAAGTGGTTGAAGCCCTAGAAGAGGATGACGGTTTGGTTCGTAAAGTCAAGCTTCAGGTCGGTGATCGGAGCTCAACAAAGAAGCAGAGTACAGCACACAAACCTCACATAGTTGAACGACCTGTTCAAAAGCTTGTAGTCCTATTAGAAAATCATTAACCAGTTTGTCATCACTCATGACAAAGGTTTGTCATTATTGTCTATATATAGTATAGATTGAAATCATGCATAAACGTTATTGGCATGATTTGGTGGGAGTGTAAATGTCTGAAGTGTCTATTGTTTATTTGTCATGCAGTAATGAGTCACCAGTAGAGGGCACTGTTGTATGGGTGATGCCAGGCTGCGACTCCAGGTGGACCGGAAGTCAATTAATTTGGCTTACGTGTCCCAGTGTGCGGGAGTCTTTAAAAGTAGCGTCGGGTACCTGTTAGAAAAAGACATTACAGCCTGACTACAGCCTTCAACTGATGTTGTGGCGTGATGCTGGATCCCTATAGAGAAACACTGAAAATATTGCAGCCCTTGGAAGGCAGAGCGAGGTAACGGTAAACTTTTTAATGATTCCCGTGTTTATTTCACTGTTTGTAAATTGTTGCACTGTTTGATGTAATGTAATGTAAGGTTAATCCTTTTTGACTTATTGTATATTTATATTTGTATATTGAATTGTATATTTATTATTGAATTGTGTATTTATTGTGCACTAAATGGATGTTTTTGTGTGTTTAAGTTTTCACGGTGCACTGCAAGGTGTGTTGGAGCACCTCAGCATTATATGGAGGAAAAAAGATGCAATAAAAATAATGCACCCGTCGAGACTCTCTCTTGGCTTTTCTTCTAACGTCCGGGGGACTGCAACAGAGAGTTTGGGACTAAATGTTTATTTGCCGTTTATTATTTTTCAATTTCAAAAGGAGACATGACAGAAAATGCTGAAGATTTGTTAAACTGTCACTGGATAAGAGTCTCCAACAAACTGACACTAGACATTAGGGAACAATGCAATTTGGGGGGGATCTGAACCTCTGTCCAAATCAAATGTAGGCTAAGCCACTTTTCTAAGGACAACTCCAACATTAATATTTTACAAATTAACTAACAGCACACATTTAAATATTTTAAAAAATGTAATTGCTTCTAGGTTGAACAGAATGCAACATCCTCAAAAACTCAATAAATAACAGACTCTATGGTAAAGGGAAAAATCACACTTTAACAGTCTCAATGAGCAATGAATCATGGGAGTTTTAAACTGTTACTAATTTTCTGTGCTGTTTAAAGCAATGTTTTTGCATAAAACCAAACATATAAACATGGCATTGCTGCCGTTTGTGTTGTTGATGTTGAGTTCTGATGGCTGCAGCCCCATCAGTCACTCACTTCCTGCATCAATATGTAGAGAAGTAAAGAGTCTATCTGACTGGCCAGATGTATTACTGCAGAGCATTAACACACAGCACATGGAACATACCGGTAATGAGTTATTGTAGTCCGATACTGAAATCCAAAAAGCTCATTTTACTGCTGTAATATTTATAATTAAAGTTAAATGCACCCAATTCAGACTCTTAGGTTCAAGAAGTCAGAAATGTTTGACTTGTGAGTTGAAATCCAATTTAAACACAAGAACAATGAACTATTTGCATGACTTGAGCTTTTGTTTTATAGAATGACTTACGGTGGGAACTACAGTGATAAAGAACTGTGAGCCGTTGGTTCCAGGCCCTGCGTTGGCCATGCTCAGTGTGTACGGGCGGTCGTGTCGCAGCGTGGCGTGAAACTCATCCTCAAACTCTCCCCCCCAGATGCTCTCTCCTCCCATTCCTGTACCTGTGGGGTCTCCTGTCTGAATCATGAAGCTCTGTACAAACCAGAGGTACAGATTTAGACACACAGCTGATCATTTACCAGTCTGATAACAGAGTGAAAATTACCTTAATTACTCTGTGGAATATGTGACCGTTGTAGTAACCATTCCTGCTGTGAACACAGAAGTTCTCCACAGTTTTCGGGCATCTGAAAAACCAGAAAAGGAACAAACATTTTCAATATTTTGACTTTTATGGAGAATATTCTAAACATATTCTGTGCTCAGGCTGGAAACCTACTCCACAGGGAAAAGCTTGATGTGAATGTCTCCCATGATGGTGTGGATGATGGCGCTGTCAGACACTCTCTTAGGACCCTCTGCCTGAGTAGCGGCCATCACCTCCTCCTTTGAGGGCTTCTCGTTAAAGATGTCTCGGTCTGAGTCTGCGCTCTTTGTATCCTCTGGTTCTCTCTTTGTAAACTTCACAAAAGAACAAAAAACATGATGACAAAAGACAAAAAGAAGCAACGTTGCTTTGAAAGTGAACATTTTGCAGTCTCACCATGTAGAAGCGGTTCTTCTTGAAGGCAGTGCAGAAGATGGTCGGGTCAGGCTCGACATTCTGCAGGGCGGGGTTATCGGAGGCCTTCATCTCCACTGTAGGGGCCACATTCATGTCCTTGGCGACCCCCTGGAACAGGCACAGCTGAACCACACGGATGTTCTCTTGCTTCCCAAGAATTCGCACACATCTAGTGAAAACAAGAGGTTTTAAGATTGAAGCTTCATTTTAAAAAGTTGAAATTATTTTGCCGTCATCACAGTTTAGGCGTTGTGTGCTAGCACATCGTTATCAGCAATAAATCTTCTGATGTAGTTTATAAATTAAAAACACGTGGAATTTCTCCTTTACACACTCGTATTGATAGAAGTGTGGTCCGACTTCGGTTTACATCTTAATCTTTTTAAATTACTGTAAAATAAATATTATTACAGATGTCAAAATGATACATTATCACCTAAAGTGGACAAATGCTATTTCATTTTCTCCTAAATGATTTCCTTTTGTACTGTTTACATGTGAGAACACCGATGATTTACTGGCTATTAGTGTTTTCATTTAAATAGGATTACATTTCAAATATGCAATAAAATTCATATCTAACATCGTCCTCCTTTAATATTTTTACGGATTATTTCTAATTAAAATATTGCACCAAAATCTGACAAATACATCAACACAGTTCATCAACACTTTGAAAAATCCCTAAATAAAAATCCAAATGTCCCCCTTAAAATATCAAAACTCCCTCCAAAAAAGAGGAATAAAACCCTGCAGCAGTCGGTTCTACATCTTTGTCAAAAGATATTCCAGCACTTTCAATGGAATTTTCAAGACTTTCCAGCACCTCACATTGGTGATCATTTACAATTAAACTGTTCATATTTAGTCAAAATAATTATTTCACTTCCTTGTCTCATGAAAATAAATATTTTTGATCATGTTTTTGTTACAGTGTCAAACAGAGATGCATTGCTTCTGGTTCTGAGGGTCAATACCGACCAATGATTTTTGACCTGCTGATTGAGACGTTGGCATATTCTGATCCATCTCAAAGATCTACAATTACTAGTAGGATTCCTTTTATATTTCTAATTAACTTAAAAATTATGACCTCCACATAGAAGATCTGTTAGCATAAATTAGTTATTAGTGGGTTCAGACTGGGAAATATGTCAAATCTTTTAAAAATTTGAGCATTTTCAAGGATTTCAAGCACCCATTAGAACCATGGAGTTTAGAGTTGCACCAGCTTATTTTTCTTATCACCATCAAACATGATTATGGAGAAGTTTAAACTTTATTTTCTCAGTTTCCATGTTGGTCAACTGCTGCATGAACTTGGCTCTAAACTTGCATTGACCCTGCTACTCACACACACACCTGCCTTCAGAGCCTCTCATAGCAGCAGAGACAGTTACTAGAGTTACTACAGCTGATGGTTGGGGCTTTTGGGCTTGAGATCCCAGGCCTATCCCAGTGCACTCTGGGACTTGTAGTATTAGTGTTATTTGTTCTGTATAGTCACAGATCAGGTATAATGCATATTAAATATGATCTTGTGGACTTTATATAATTGTTACACGGGGCACATTTGGCCCAAACACCTAGTGAGACTCTTAACCGGAAGTTCTGAATCTGATCAAAGAACAATTATTCTAAAAGATCTCATTCTTAGTTTCAAGGTTCTTTTTTTCTTCTCCTTTCTTCTTGTGAACAGGACTACTTAGTGACCTGTAATTATGTGAAGAAAGTTTGGGATTCTTGTAAACCTGTTTTTGCATCTCTTGAGCTGAATCTGCTGGGTGGCTGGTCCTGATGAAAATCGGCATCCTTTCCATCTGAGTTTTCCTCATTGAAAAACGGTTTGTTTTGAAATAATTCAACATTTCAAAAACTTCAACTTATAAAATCATTTTTTCTGCTACAATGAGACATACCTGTTGGTCTCCACGTTGATGACTTTGATGCCCAACATGGTCCCATACAGAACAAAGTGGCCCGTCTCGTCAAAGATGATATTGGTCAGTCGGATGGCGTCCACCTTCTCCAGTTCTCGCTCCACAGCCATTCTTCTCCCAAACTCCATGTCAGGCAGCTGCTGCCTCATCTGCTGCAACTCTGTGAACATCTAACACATAAAGCAGGTATTAGAAACAAAAACATCTCAGTAAAGAGAAAAGTATAAATATCATGACAACTGACCGTTAATGACTCATCGAACACTCTCATCAGTTTTCCTGTTAGGAAACGGAAGATCCTCACTTTCCTGTCAGAAGCTATGGTGGCCATTTTCTTCCCATCTGGGGAGAAGGCGAGGCTGATTGGATAGGTTTTGTGTTTTGCAAATTCATACAAGTCAGTGTCCGTTTTGTATGTCCAGCCCACATGTTTGGGGAACTTGAATTCATTTGGAAGGCCTGTCCAGTACTCCAGCATCCCTGCTTTGTCAGCTGACACAATGACTCGAAATTTGGGATTCAAGCGGATTTGGGACAGCGGAGAGGAGTGCATTTTGTCAAAGATGTGAAGGGGCTCGTTGCTTCCTCTTCCATCATACACAAAGATCTTTCCTGTGGATTTTTCTGAGCAAGCCACAGTGCAAATGGCATCTCCAGGGTTGTAGATCCACTCACACTGGCCTGGATGAAAGCTACAGACACAAAAACAAACCAGAGAACATCGACTACATCATGTAAAAGGAGACAACTCACTTTACATTTGCAAACAGATGCAAGAGTTTGTTTTTTGGACTCACCCCAACTTCAACATATTGATCATGTCAAAGTTAACCACATCAAACACTTTCATAGCCTGATCATCACCAACAGAGCATAAAAGAGCTCCATCAGCACTGACAGTGATGCTTTCAATCACACCTGCAACATATTTAGATTGATCAGATGAAAGGCAGGGCGACTAACATTTCATCCTGTTTAGCTGATACAGAAGTGGTTAAAAACAAATTCTAAGGAAAATCAAGTCATACCAAGATGACTTCGAAAGTGTTTCACAAACTCTATTCCCTCATCCTCCTTCTTTTTCCAAAATTTGACATGACCATCCTGACTGGCTGTGAGAATGAAGTCAGTCCTGGAACAGAGAGATGATTAGAACAGCTCCGATTGACACCAGCACCAAAACATCTCGGGTTCTGTAAAGTTGGTTTGATATTCACAGACTTCACTATCAGCAGTCCAGTGATGTCTTCTAAGATTATGGTGACAGTACAGTAAGTTTATAATTAACAATTGAATATATTTGATTATTTCCATTAGTAATGCAAAACTATTTCTCAAACTAAGTGTTGTGATATAATCAGGATGACAAGCTCACATACTGTACGTTTGAAGATACAGTTTAAGTTCAGTTATTGGATATATTATTAATAATTGCTCCCCATTTGTATGCACTCATCCCCTGATTAATAACAAAACTAACCATTTCTCATAACCCTGCAAAAGCATTCACATGACATAAAATATGAATACACAAAAGAATAAAACACAAGTAAAACAGCCCCATCATAAAACAAAATATATATACTATATAACCTAAAATAACTACAAACTAAGATTTAAAAAAAAGAACAATTAAATTATCTCACAAAATTTACATCCGCAACAAATGCATGGTCTCTCTCTTCTGAGCCCTCAGGAGCAGCTGACCTGAAAGAACAGGCAGCTAGAGATAGAACAGGACAGGACCACAGAGGGATTTAAAAGCAAATAAAATAACGTTTACATTAATCCAAACATGAGCAGGCAACCAGTGGAAGCCTAAAAAGGTTAGGTGCTCATATTTACATGTGCTAGTCAAAAGACGTGCTGCACCTTCTGGAGACAGGTGATGGGAACATGTGACCCATGTATACAGTCAGTGCATTACAGGAATCCAGCTGAGAGGCAACAAAGGTTTGTATTACTGTTTCAAAATGCTGCCTGGAAAGGATAAGTTTTACTTTTGCCAAATGCCTCTACCAAAAAAATTTGCTTTAAACCTGACCTGACCAGACCCCCTGGTTTGTGGCAGTTGGTGTATAATACTGAGCCGGGGAACCCATTTTCACATTGGGGGTCTCAGGGAAGCTACTAAAAACTTGGTTGGACACATTGATTAGTGTTTTAGTCCTAGAAATTGGTCTTGGTCTCAAGATCGTATTTCCAAAGTCTTGGTATTGTCTCGAAATGAATCGCAATGTCTTAGTCTCTGATGTGCTGTACTCTGAGTTTATAATTAGGACCAGTCAAGACTAGAGCCCCGATACTGGAGGTGCGAACCTGTGAATATCGCTCCAACTTTACCGAACCAGACTGTAGGAACTTTGGACTAGATAAACTTATTGTTTTTTTTCCACTTACTTTGAACAAACTAAGTGCGTGATAACGTCTCTATGCATGTAACTCCGTTCGTACATAGCAGCTGATGGAAGATTATCCAGGTAGACACGCTCGTATTCGAGGACTGAGGTGAAAAATCAAAACAAAACCAATCCAGAATCAGCGGGTTCAACTGGCGCGTCGATTGGCGCTATTTAGAAGAAGTATGTAAGACTGACGAATGTCGCTAATTCAACTCCAAAAACTCACCTTTTCGTTTCTTTGTCTTAGAGGCTTCGCTCGGCATGGGCCCGACCCATTCCGTATCTTCCTCATTTTCAGCATTATCCTGAACATCTTCAGCTTTTCGCTTCAGATCCGCACTGTTTTCAGCCGCCGCCATTGCTGCAAAGCCTTCGTGGTCCTTTCCTGATTACGGTACTTCCGCTCTGTCTCCTTAACATCTCACAGTAATTTTTTAGAGCTAATAGAATATCTTACAATAATTTATGTTTTCTTAATAATACAAACAGAATTATAAAACAGAATTATATTATAAAAATATTTAACTATAGTAGTAGCTTGTTGTGGAACCAAAAAATGATAATTTGTTTCTGCGTGCTTATTATCGCAGAACATTTGGATTCAACCATTTAAATTATTTAGGGGTGTTTTAGTTCAATATTGTATTTTGATTCATTTTGTCTTTAGCGGTTTTGCTGATTAATGCAAAAGCAAATAGATCATATTTAAAACTAAACTAATTTAAATATTTAGGTTGCACCATTTGACCATAAAATAAACATTTTATATTAAGGACATCTGCTAGGAACCCCCCCGCGTACTCGGAAGTAAACAATGTGCTAGCATGGCTGTTTAAGAAAAGGTGAAATAGCATTTATAAGGATTATTACCTGTTTATCTTAAATTTTACTTAACTTTTAGTGAGGTTAGGTGTGCAAAAGTGTAAAAGATTTAAATATTTGTGTTGTGGTCACATAAAGCACAGGTTCAGCTTCAAAATGAGTAACATATACATTCAGGAGCCACCAACAAGTGGAAAGGTGAGCGCCTTTTCCAATTTATATTTAATGTGCATCTACAACTAGAACGTTTGGTGTATTATTTGCTAGTAAAGTTCATATTTTGTGTACTTCTCGTTATTAAAACTAGTAATTGATACGTTGTAAGAGGTGAAACGATTGTACCGTAGAAGTAGTACGAAGATGAGAAATGTTGTTTTATATGTAAATCAAATGTGTTCTCCTGTGCTATTTTTCAGGTGCTGTTGAAGACCTCCGCAGGAGATATTGACATTGAGCTGTGGTCCAAAGAGGCACCTAAAGCATGCAGAAACTTTGTACAGCTGTGCATGGAGGGTAAGAATTAAAAATGTCCTGCTGCAGTCAGAGGAAAAATCATAAATCCGGTGGTACATGTTTATGTTTTGTGTGGTTTGTTTGAATGCATACCAACACATAAACAGATCATGTAATTTTTAACAGATTATTTGTGGCCCATGAGTTCTTTGAACTTTGTGACTTTGGCTCACATCTTAAAAGTTTGGACACCACTGTTTAAAAGTGTAACCAAAATATCACATTTTAGGTCCTTTCATGCATTTTTTAACCAGAGCAAGCACACACACACACACACACACACACACATGAACACACACATACACCATCCTGTTTTTAGAGCCTAGAAAAACTGATTGCAACTAAACTTATTATAAATTTAAACATTTTAATATGTAGCATAAAGGTAATGATTACATGGAAAAACTTACTTAAGATATATTTTACTGTCAGGAAGTGTCCCATTCATTTACATGGAGGGGGCAGGACTTAAAGCTTGTACTGGAGCCAGCCACTGGGAGCGTCAACAAATTCATCACATTCTTCTGTCCAGTTATAAAATGTTGATGGCATCAACTTGTGTAGCTACTTACAAAATGTTGTAAGATAGCACTTCATTCTGCACACCTCTGGGCTTCTTATTTGCTTGCAAATGATGGTCTGTGTACTTATACCCAGAAGTTTTCATTGATCCATACAATTTGTTCAATAAAATGAACCCTTAGAGCTGCAGTTTTATTGCTGTTATTGCAAATATTAAAGTTAAATATTTTGTTTTTTGAAACATGTTGGTTTTTGAAAATAAAACTGAAAGGTCAGGGCCTTAAAATAAATTGTTTTCAGGTTTTTTTAATTTGTTTTTCCATTTATTTTAGGTTACTATGATGGCACAATTTTTCACAGAGTGGTGCAGGATTTTATCATTCAGGGTGGAGATCCAACTGGAACAGGGACGGGTGGAGAGTCCATCTACGGCCGCCCTTTCAGGGTCATACTGCTTTTGCTTCTCATTTTATTTAATTTACAGTAATGAATGTTCATGTAAAACACTACCACAACCAAATAAAAACAATCAATCTTATAATCAAACTTAAACATGTCTATAAATAGCAGCAGAGGCTTAAATACACATCTTTAAAAACTTTTTCAAACTTCTAGGATGAGTTTCACTCCAGACTGCGCTTCATTCGGAGAGGTTTGGTTGCCATGGCGAATGCTGGGCCACATGACAATGGGAGTCAGTTTTTCTTCACGCTGGGGCGTGCAGACGAGCTCAATAATAAGCACACAATATTTGGCAAGGTAAATCTTAGAAGCTGGTCATTTCATGTTTCACACATTAAAGCGGCTCTCTGGAGCATTTTTCTCTGTATCAAAGTTTTCTAAATGTTTTAAATGATATTTCAGGTCTAAACTATGATCTATGGGTTGAGTTCCACAACATCTGTCATTCTGATGAAGACCCTCCTTCCTCCTAGAGCCCCCTTTCCATTATTTCTTGCCGCCGACATTTTCAGCCAATGAAATTCAAATGTCTGCATTCTCTCAACATGCACGCGCATCGACCAAACCTGTACCAGTAGGGGGCGCTGTCGTACAGGACGCTCCGTGTGTTTCTCTGCCGTCTCAGCCGTTCACTGAGGACTCACGGCTCATTTCTACTAAAAACCTACCCATTCTTCAGCTAAAGACGGGTTTATTTTTATTTTTAAACCTTTCACCTCACAGAATGGCAAGGCTTGACAGGGTTACGCGTTTATTTTGGTCAGAAAGTTCATCCAGGGCCGAGTCAAGTTCAGCTTCAGAGTCCAGCAGCAGCTCTCTGCTAACAGAGCTAATATCAGAAGCAGCAGGGACAGAGAGGGCTCATCAGACCCTCGTCGTATTGTTGGAATAAGATTGTGAACTGTGAGTGATTAAACCCTACACACTGAGCTGTACAGTTCATGTCCGAAGTATATGCGCCGCGTGCACGCGCGCACACGCGACCGGACGCGTGTGTCGAGATGTTTTGAGGAGGAGCCTTTGGACGCTAGATTCAAAAACTGCTCTCCTGATGAAATCCTCCAGAGTGCCGCTTTAAATAAATGCTTTCTTTGATCAGTTATAAGATTAGCATGTGTTATTGACAGGATGTGTGTGTTTTTTAACAATCCTTGTTGCAGGTCACTGGAGACACAATTTATAACTTGCTCAGATTAGCAGAAGTTCATTGTGATGCTGATGAAAGGCCGCTGAATCCCCACAAGATAAGAACCACTGAGGTAGCTTTGGTTTTCATCCTTGACTGTGTTGTAAGTGATATGTTGTTTGCAGCAATTTATTTGTACTCTTGACTTCTAGGTGCTACACTCTCCTTTTGATGACATTGTACCTCGTGAAACAAAGAAAGGAAAAAAAGAGAAAGACAAAGAGGAGTTAAAGAAATCCCAGTCAAAGGCCACAAAGTGAGTCTTCAGACTTGATTTGTTTTGGAAATTTGGAGCTAGTTTATAGATTTGTTTACCTCATATATTTTTTCATGAATTTTTATTTAATTTCATATTTGTTTAGCAGAAATAAACATTGGAAGCTTGATGTTTTTGTAAATATATATATATATACACACACAGTGGGGCAAAAAAGTATTTGGTCAGCCACCGATTGTGCAAGTTCTCCCACTTAAAATGATGGCAGAGGTCAGTAATTTTCATCATAGGTACACTTCAACTGTGAGAGACAGAATGTGAAAAAAAAATCCATGAATTCACATGGTAGGATTTTTAAAGAATTTATTTGTAAATTAGGGTGGAAAATAAGTATTTGGTCACTTCAAACAAGGAAAATCTCTGGCTCTCTCAGACCTGTAACGTCTTCTTTAAGAAGCTTTTCTGTCCTCCACTCGTTACCTGTATTAATGGCACCTGTTTGAACTCATTATCTGTATAAAAGACACCTGTCCACAGCCTCAAACAGTCAGACTCCAAACTCCACTATGGCCAAGACCAAAGAGCTTTCGAAGGACACCAGGAAAAGAATTGTAGACCTGCACCAGACTGGGAAGAGTGAATCTACAATAGGCAAGCAGCTTGGTGTGAAAAAAATCAACTGTGGGAGCAATTATCAGAAAATGGAAGACATACAAGACCACTGATAATCTCCCTCGATCTGGGGCTCCAAGCAAGATCTCATCCCGTGGGGTCAAAATGATCATGAGAACGGTGAGCAACAATCCCAGAACCACACGGGGGGACCTGGTGAATGACCTGCAGAGAGCTGGGACCAAAGTAACAAAGGTCACCATCAGTAACACACTACAACGGCAGGGAATCAAATCCTGCAGTGCCAGACGTGTTCCGCTGCTGAAGCCAGTGCATGTCCAGGCCCGTCTGAAGTTTGCCAGAGAGCACATGGATGATACAGCAGAGGATTGGGACAATGTCATGTGGTCAGATGAAACCAAAGTAGAACTTTTTGGTCTAAACTCAACTCGTCGTGTTTGGAGGAAGAAGAATACTGAGTTGCATCCCAAGAACACCATACCTACTG
>SSNR01000095.1:686980-708135 GCA_006937965.1 Callopanchax toddi
GGGGGGGGGGGGGGGGGGGGGGGTTGGATAATTTATAATTATTAATTTTCATTTTTTTAATGTTGTAACATATAAAAATACTATATTGTGTTTTCTTAAATTTTATTTTATTTTAAATGTCTAAAGCAGTGGTTCCCAAACTTTTTGTCTTCAGATTCACAAAATAACATTGGCAGAGTCTCATGACCCAACCATCACTGGCAAAATGATACAAACACAGCTAATAAACTAATTATACAAGAACATAATGACAACACAACCATCTACAACTATTATACCATGTGTATTCAACTGTTTGTAACAATGGGCTTTATGCACAGAGTACTTAGTAGAACTTCCGGTTTAAAATTAACTCGTGGGACCATTTCCGGTTCCGTTTGAAACATGAAGATTTCCAGAGTTAGAGTGCTTTTCCAGCTACAGATGTTGTTTATAGTCAAAACGAGTAATAGTATAGTATAGTGCAGTATGATATATATATTATAGCACTAAGAAATGAAGCCATCATATAAGTATCAGCGGACGGGAAGCCTCGACAGCTGAACACTGCTGTGTTCCGTTGTGTACCGCATCAGCTGAATAGAATTCATCAGTCCGTTTCCACACATTTCCACTGAATAAATAACTACAAAAAGGAAGGATTGTGAACTTAAGAAGAGAAAACGTGATCATTTCTAACCACACCATGTCTGCAGTCCACACTTTGCAGCACAGTAAAGAGCCGAGTGGAGGAGGCTAAAGGAGGAGGCGTTCGTGTGTAATTTCACTGGAACAACTATTCTTTTGGTGAATGAAGACTTGGTGTTTGATAACGTACAGCTAGACCAGAGAAAGTTGAAAGTTGGGAAGCAGTTGGAGCCCACGATCATATATACAGTATTTGTCTCACAGTTTTTTTGATGATGGAAGCTACGAGCTAACGCTGTTAGCTTACCTTCATATTCATCAATAAAGCTGGTTATATACAGCTTAAAGTCCTTCACCCGCTTGCTCGCAGACGTCTCTGTGTGTTTTTCAAAAATCAGGTGGACATCTTCTACCGTGATGCGCGGCAGGTCTTGAAAAAAACGCGTAAATAATTCCATTTTGTCCAGTCTGCCATAGAAATGAATTGAGCCGACGGTAAGGGAAATGGCCTATCCCTATCGTAACCAGGAAGTGACCGTGCATAAACCCTATTAGGGCAAATATATGGAATTAGCAAGGATTTTAAATTCACTTTCAGTTCTGGAGAAGAAGACATCCCAGGACCCACATTTGTTGTTTCAGGACCCACAATGGGGTCCCGACCCCAATTTTTGAAACTACTGGTCTAAAATACACTTGGCTGAACTAAAATTAGACTTTGTTTTTACTGAAAATCTTCCAAATCAAAAAGGCAACTGACACCCATCAAGAGAAAACCTTAGGAAACATGACTTGACATTTTGTTATGAGGGTCCACCAGGGACATAACATCCCAGACACATGCGTGAAAACTTCTCAACTCAATTCATGATGGCTGCCACAGCTGATCAGCATCAACAAACATTAAAATAGCTATGACTCGATCAGTTTTACAGATTTGACCTGTTAATAGCTTAGAGTCATTCAACACACATAGTGGTAACGGATTACACAAGATTTTGAGATATTACATGTTTGAACTTGTTTTGGAAATCTGACCAAAACATTTAAAACACCAGATTTTAGTTTAGACTTTGGGATGAAAGATGTCAGATAATCATTCCTTCAGGGAATGATAGGCCTCAAATTATTTACTGTTCTTTTTTCTATTGCATCATATATATAAAAAAAAACAAAAACACCAGCTCTATTATTATCAAGGGTTTTGTTGTAATTTCTTCCAAACTGAATGAATGGATTTATTTTGATTTGTTACATTATAACAGTGATGTCATTGTACAGTTAGAAGTTTTGAAATAGATCAATCAAAATTGGAATGGATTGAAGCCGATGCTTATTTTGTCCATCCCATATCCTCATGATACATACTGTAGATACAATAAGATTAAAAAAAATAGAAATAAAATATAAGGAAAACATAAAATAAAGTAAAATGTACAAAAAAATAAAACAAACAATATTAAAATTTAGAATGAATCAAAATATTATTGGAATGATAATAGATTCTAAAAATCTAAATAGTTCAATAAAAGATAATTAAAAGAAGATAGGCTGAAGTGAATCTACATTTAGACTACAAAAACAGATATCAAGATAGAGAACAGCTGAGTCATTGTTCACATAATGTAAAGCCTGTTTTTTGATCTTTGGTATGACAGTAATGCAAGATTAAAGTGACCTGATAAGAAGTTATTAAAAAATTAAAAAATAACAAAAAGTATATACATAATATTTACAAGCATCACAATTAGTATGGAGATATAACTTTTATACAGTAAAACAATGTGATTAATTTAATAAGTAATCCTTATAAAACTCAAATTAATCACATTATTTTACTGTATAAACTGAGTTGAGGATGCAACTTCCTCTCACACAGTGAGTCTTTACTGTCAACCGTTTATGCTCTTGGCTACTCAGTCTGGAATCAGCAGCAACATTTTTTCTGCAGGAAAATAAATTCCTAACCACCCTGTCTGACTCCTCATGTGCATCTCAGACAAACCTGCAGGGAAACAAACAAGGAAGAGACATGACATTAAGTCACACACACTTGTTAATATTTCCTAAGGCACTTCCAGTTAAAATATTACTCAGTTTGATGCCCTTGGCATTGCAACTGACACTATCAGAATTAAACAAGTGTAATATGAGCTGCAAAAAAAAATTGATAGCTCTAGATAAAAGAAAAGAATATAAACAAATGTCAGTACAGTGAGACAGATGTAGGAATCAAAAGGCTCCATTGTTTGGACTGGAGACGCCTCACGTGTTTCTAGGCCAGGGGCCCAGATTGTGCAGCTTACCTGTGCTTTGTGGCTCTGCAAGTAAATGAGATAAAAAACAGGGCTGTCAGGCACTACAAAAATATTCTCTTTTCCTGACATAACATGCAACTGGCCATTTCCTCAGTCAAATAAAAGGAAACGATAATCAGCATTGATGGCCTTTGAGGTGGGCTGCATTAACCTGGTGAACCAGACTATATATGTGGATATATGCAGAGCAGAACTGATAGTCTAGTCTACTAGGCTAGGGCTGCATGCCAACATGGCCAAGATCTTGAGGTGAGGAACCTGGGATGTGCTTTGGTCTGCTTCTGGTATCTGTGCCCTTGCTCATGGTTACAAGCATTTCCTGTCAATCTTGATGTAGTGCTAATTGAGCAAAGAAAATGTAATGTTTTTTATTACATCTGTCACCTCATCACTGTGCATGTTTTATTGCAAAATATTTTTGTATTTAACAACTATTAGATATTGTTGGAGACACAAACTTGTGAGAAAATGTGTAAATTTCCACAGTTTGGCAATAAGTCCAGGTTACAAGGGAAATATGACACAATAGCAAATTATTTGTTTTTTTGTTGCAACTTTGTCACCAAGTGACCTAAAGGCATACTATGCAGTTTTGCATGTTTTGGCACCCCCTAGTGTCCATTTTAAATCACTGCCGTAAAAACCTTAGCACCATTGTCTCTGCTCAGAAACACCTAAATCTAACTGTTGAAATGTCTCGTCAGCCTTCATTGCTTTCTTCATTAGCGGTTACCGGTATTTACTCCTTAAAGGCATACTTTGCAACTTTATCATATTTTTAAAGGGGTGGTTTTCTGGGTTATTTTATAGTTTTGCATTGTTCTCTAGTGTAATTCAATGCTATCTGTGTCATTTTTATAAAGAAAGAAGCTTTGATGCTTATAATAGAAGCTTGAGAAGTTTTACATCTGACACCTGAATTTGAAACAGCAGGATTCTCATTAGTATTCATGATATGCACAGCACTCGCTTCTGATTGGGTGACCGAAACGTCAATACTCCGCCCTCCGAAATGTCCCGAGATACTTTGTAAAGTGAAAGAGTGAAAAAGTTAAAACCCAGGTAACAAACAGTAGCTACTAGTCTTTACTGAAGATTAGCTTTGAGGGAGCTGCTTCCTGATAAAACTCATTTCCTCAGTTTTCCTCCTCTTGTTCTCCTCTTGCTGTCTGTCACCCGTGCTCCCCTCCGACAAGGGGGGGGGGGTCGCACAGCGTGGTGCTGACCGCAGCTTAAACACACACACACACACAGGGAGGAAAAAAACAGAGAGAGAGTAACCTGCGGCAGCCAGCCAGCCAGGTACAGTATATCCCCGAGTTGGCAACACTGCGTCTGCGTGCGTTCCGCCATGTTGAATTTTCAACAAAAACAAAAGCTAGCAGCTGGGCGGACCGAAAGGCGTTACCATCTCAGCCAATACACGTTGTGACGTCAAACCGGGCACAAATGCAGATGGCATTTTTAAGTTTCATTTTCTAGAAATTATGTTTTTTTTGTAAATAACCAGGGAACGGAGAGTTTTCATGTTTGGCCTACATGACAGGCTCAGGGGGACCTATTAGAAACTATGAAAACCTGAAAAACATGGATTCTGACAAAACCACCCCTTTAAATCTATTCCTTGATCCAGTCTGTGCTAATATGACCCTTTACAGGGTTAATGAAAAGTCACTCAGCCCCATCTGGTGCTTAGATCCGGAATACCACGATTGCAAGATCTCATTCTCCGGTCCGTTGCCCCGGAAGTCCCACAAAGCCACATGTCTCGCGAGGGTTAGGCTAACCCAAAGTGGCTAGTTGTTATGCTAGCCCAAGAGTGTTTTTAGCTCATGATTCCTGCATTTTTTTTTCAATCTCTCCCTGCTTGAACACAATGAGAAGTTGCAAACATTGTATTCCGGATCCAGCCACCAGATGGGGCTAAGTGACTTTTCATGAACCCTGGAAAGGGTCACATTAGCTCATATTGGCTCAAGGAAAAGATTTTAAAAATATGAAAAAGTTGCAAAGTATGCCTTTAATTATGTCTCGTTTTGTTAATAGTATATCCTCATTTTCACTATTACAAAATTTCTCCCACATCTAACAAAAAAATTAATAAGATTAATAAGGCTCAATGAGCAACAACTTTGTGATTATTTTAAGAAAGCATTTGTCTTGCGTTTCAGCGACACAAGAGTGAGGTTCTGCAACTCACGTAAGGCAATTTAAAATCCAATCTTTTTGAGACATTTTGGAAACTCCCTCACAAATGCCATTTGCAATTTTTTGCTAATAGTTGCAGCCCAATGAGATACAGGCTTTTCTCAAACAGTGCTTAATAATTAATCACAAAAGTGTGAGAAGAACAAATTCATTCTTGCAAACAAAAATGTTGCTGAGCTGAACAAAGTCATTGATTTATCACGTTCATCTTAAAGGGGATAAGTGTAGCTACCGCTCTATGATTTAGTATAGTGTCTGTTTCATGTTTTTGTCTAAAAATGACCTTAAGGTCAAGATAAAGAGTTGTGGTAAGTAAAGTGTTCTTGTGTTGCAGTGACACACACATTTGTCTTTGCTAATTTTGTTAGTCTGGAAGATGTGTTTCTTCTCTCCATAACCAGTCTGGTGGATCATCGAGGAGGGATGCACATGTATTCTGGTAGTAAAAGTATAGCTCCTTTATGGTTTGGTTTTCCCTTCATAATCTGTTCTTAAAAATAAAATAAAAAAACTACAAAGGCAAAAATGCAGGATCACATACATGTTCCATATATTTACAAGAATGTCCTCCATTACAGATGAACGTGACTATGAGAATGCTGGTTGACCACTTTTGAAAAAGTCAGAAATCCCTACTAAAATTTGTCCCAAGACAGCAACTATTATTCACCTCCAAACAAGAGACTCCTTGATATTTTCTCTCGAGTTATGTCAGTCTGATCACCTCTTGTGCAGCTTTTTAAATGCCTGAAGAGAACAATAATTTAAGTCACCCTTCATTAAATTTATTGGAGCTACGCAATGACTTTCCATTATTTTCACATGGGTTTTATGTATGTTTGCTCTAGTTGCCCATCAGCTATGACATTTTTGTCTAAATAGATAATGTTTGTTTGTGAAATCTAGCAACACTTCTTATGCTGGTATTTTACTTTATACATCATGAGTCAGTGTGATTGAAAGATTGTTCAAACTGTTGGCTGTGACTCGTGTCATCTGTGGAAACAGCTGTCACATATTGTATGTTGTCATAAAGTTAAGTGTTCTTTCTTATGCTTACAGTGATGAATTAAGGAAGGAGGTCCGACAGCTGAAAAAAGAACTACAGGCCATAAAGCAAAGGAAAGAAGAAAGTTCCAAACCTGCTGCAGATGAGGTCAAGGAGGGTATGTTTGTAGCTTGTATTTTACTGTATGTACTTATAAATATTTACTAGTGTTAGCAAATAAACCATAAATTTATAGGTATTCCAAGACAAAAAATAAAAACTGTACATGCATCTTTATAATAACTAAGTTCCTTGTGAATATTTTAAGAAGTATTCTTTGACTTCTCCAGCTTTTAGTGTTCACAAAGTCTCTAAGAGGGTGGTCTGCGCTACATTCTTTGCTATTGTACACTAAAACAGACAACCCTCTGATTTAGTCAATGAGTTGCAGAAGTTTAACCCCACCACCTCCCACCCTGTTGAAAGTTTGCATTTTTGTGTTGAAGTAACCTGAAAGAATGCTTGGTTAAAAATTGTTGAGTGGCCGCCATCGTTGCACATCAAACCATGGTGTGTTTGTTAGAATGCATCACTGGCCAGTTCTGTGCTGTAAAAGTCTGACCCTAAATCTGCTCTGGGTCTTTACCACACTGCACTCTGTCATGATGCTGTCAGTCTTTAGATTTTTTTCATCCCTCATACTGAAACACATTTTTAAAATGATCAAAACCACTTATAGGCACAGAGGTTAGCCTCAGGTTGTGTATGTGTCTGTGTGTGTTGTTGTGCAACAACAACACAAAGTAGCTTGCAGGGGGTTCTTCTGGGACCAGCCTAAGTGTGGGATTACCACCAGCCAACATTTATTGGAGACCGTGATGGGATTTTGTTGCTCAAATATTGTTTTTGTCTTCACAAACACTGACGGTTTTAGGTTTTGACGCAGGGAAAGCAAAGACGCTCTTAACTTGTTTGATTTACTCAAGATATTTGGTGAACAAGAACAAAATGCAGTCACTTTATTATGATTTAATACTTTGATTACCTAAGACTGTCTATTCTCTAAAGTAATGTTTTCCTCATAATGAATTTTTAACAGAGTTTATCTGTTTCTACTTATTTCCAAGAAGAGACCCTCTCTAATAATCCAGTAATATACTCAAGTTATAAGGCTGTAACAGCCTTGCATTGTTATACCAAGTGGCAGCTAGCCTAGACTCCTCCATTATCTTACAAGGTATCTAAACTCTGCCAAAGTCCTTTGTTATGTGTGTTTCTGGCAGCTTAGCCAGAGGCTCTCATTACATTTCTGTGTTGGAAGAAACATTTACTTCCATTAGATGGAATTTGTAGATGTCATGGGCCAATGACCACTGCAGGGGAGAGACGGATGTCTGCTGAAATGTTCTAAATCTTAAAACTCTTGTTCAGCCACAGACAAACACTGTGCTGAGTTGTTTCATCCTGTCTCACTGGAGAAGCTTCACAGCACTCGTTGTAGTGCTCATATTGGACCAACACACGACCATCACTCAGTTCCTTAGTCATTGTACTGGTTCAGCTCTGACTAGGGCTGGGTACCGTAAAATATTTTTTGATACTACTACTTTAACAATACCTGGTTTTTGATACTGGTACTTTAACGTTACTTTTTTCGGGACCCATATTCTTAGAGAAATTCTTAGAGAAAATAAAGTACTAAAAGTTTTTTTATTAAACTAAAAAATATCATTTTATGGCATAATTATGCTTTTATTATTATTATTGATTGCTTCCCTCGGGAACTTTCTGTTATGCCGCTGACGCTGTCTTCCCCCTCACACACCTGATGCAGCAGAAGCTTCAAACCTCGGGTCTGCTTTTTTATTTATTAATTTTTTTTCATTTGGACTGTACAGGCTGAAGCTCGCAAGTTAATTCCATGCACAATTAGTTGCTTTGACTAATTACTGATATTCCTGTTTTTTGCAGCAGAAATCTTATTGTATATGTTGCATGTTGCTCTGTTCTGTTTACCTTTCCAAAATGCAGCTAAACTTTAGATTTTTTTCGGCATTTTTGTCCCGGAAGTTGCGTAGCATACAAGAGAACTGTTGTTGAAAGGGAGAGGAGGGGCTGCTGTGTGTGCTTGCTGCAGCGGTGCCTCCTTCTTGTTATATTTCTTTGTGCTGTATCTAGCTAGATGCAGCTGATTTAAGTTGCCTAGTCTATTTTAGTACCTGGACTCTCAGTTAAAACAAAGGACACCCAGGACTGAAGTAAGCCTTTAGCTCCCTGAGAGAAAGGCCCTGGATGTTAACATCCTGGAAACTTTTCTGCACCTTCTAAAACACCCAGTGGAATTTATCAAAAATGCCAGTCTGCCTCAGTAAAAATAACCAGTAAGAATAAAAGAAGGAGTCTGTAACTGAAGTTCAACAGTGTCACTTCTACAGTGATACTCGTTGTATTGTAATAGTTTAAAAAATGTTCTGTTGTGTTTTTTATTCCAAAATTGTTATCTCAGCTGTAAATGATATAAGGTCAGTTGTTCAAGATCATTTTGTTATATTTTCTAATAGTTTCTCATCAATTTGGATTTTAAAACTATTGTTAAATAGGGTCTGGTAGCTATAAGGTTGAACATTGGGCATATACACTCACTGGACACTTTATCAGGAACACCTTGCTAGTACTGAGTAGGACCCCTTTTGCCTTCAGGACTGCCTTAATTCTTTGTGTCATCGATTTAACGAGGTGTTGGAAACATTCCTCAGAAGTTCTGGTCTATATTGACATGATAGCATCACAAAGTTGCTGCAGATTTGTCAGCAACACATTCATAATGTACAGTATGTCTGCAGTTCCATCATATCCCAAAGGTAGTGGACTGGATTGAGCTCTGGTGACTGAAGATTATTGGAGCCCAGTGAACTTATTTTCATGTTCAAGAAAAGGGTTTGAGGTGATTTGAGCTTTGTGATATGGTGCATTACCTGCTGGAAGCAGCCATTAGAAAATAGATCCATACTTGGGTCAGATGTGGTGTTTAAACAATGCACAGTTGGTACTAAGAAACCCAAAGTGTGCCAAGAAAGTCCTCACCACCACCTCCACACACCATTACATCACCACCACTAAGATGAACCATTGATACAAGGCAGGGTGGGTCCATGTTTTCATGTTTCTGATCCATCCATCTTCCTCCACTTCTCCAAGGTCAGGTTAAGTAGGGAAACACAGACATCCCTCTCTCCAGCTCCCCTTGGGGATCACAAAGCATTTCCAGACCAGAGAGGATACATATTCCTCTAGCTTGTTCTGGGTCTTCCTGGGAGTCTCCTCCCAGTAGGAAATGCCTGGTAAACCTACAAAGTGAAGCAACCAGAAGGCATTCTAATCAGATGCTTAAACCACCTCTTCTGACTCCTTTTGATGCAAAAGAGCAGCAGCTCTACTCCGAGCTTCCCCCAGATGATGGAGCTCCTCACCTTATCTGTAAACTGGAGCCTGGCCACCCCACAGAATAAAATCACTTTGGCCGCTTGTATCCAGGATCATGTTCTTTCAGTCATGGTCCACATCTCATGGCTCTAGGTTAGGGTTGGAATGTAGAGGGACCAGTAAATCAAGAGCTTTGTCCTTTCAAGTCAGCTCCCTCTTATGTTTATGTTTATTCTTTTAGCAGATGCCTTTATCCAAAGTGACTTACAGTTAACACAACAGGCACGTTGTGGTCTGTGGGAAGTAAATCGTACCCAGAGGAACCCCATGCCTGCATGGGGAGAGCATGCAACTCCATGAAGAGACACCAAGATGCTTACATTTCTGCACTTGAGGCAGACACTCATTACCAACCCAGAGATCATTCCACTTTTTTCAATCAAAAACCATGGCCTGAAATTTTGGGGGAGCTGACTCTCATCCCAGCTGCTTCACACTGCAGCGAACCACCCCAGTACACGCTGAAAGTCATGGCTTTAAGGCGCCATCATATCCCCAAACCATACACCTCATCTCCATGACTACACAATGAGATCCTGTCCATGAACACCATAAATATGATCAGGAACAAAGGGCAGCCCTGGTGGAGTCCAACCCACATCGGAAACTAGCTTAAAACTAGTGCAGAAAATGTAGACATACTGTAGCTCATGCTTTGGTCATACAAGGACCAGAATGCCCCAATGGAGTGGCCCTGTCACCCAGTACTCCCACAGCACCCCCCACAGAATACTTCAGGGGATATGGTCATTAGTGGTTGTTAGTTTTCTGGTTGTATTGAAGTGAAATATCTCTGTATGTTAGAAAGTTGCATAAACAAAGTGATGAGGAATCTATCAAACTTTTAGCTCAAAAGTAAAACTGATTACTGCATGTTTAACATTTGCACTGTCCTTGTTTTGGGGCCTATATGGAGTTGTCTATTCATTTGGATCGGTTTGACCCCCTAAGACAATGTGAGGGTTAAAAAGGTTTCTGGTTCAAATTTGTTTCAGACACTGAAATGATCAGAAACAACTTGTGTTGTTATAGTCATTCTGTTACAAAAACTCCATGCACGTTATTGTTTGGATTGTAAACTACTGCAACTATTCTTTCCTATTGTAAACTTAAATATAATATTACTCAAATACAAACCATTCTTGATCAAAGCTACAAGAAGCCTCTTCAGAAGGACTGGAAAGCAGTGAGTGGCTCCAGAGCCTCAGGTTGCATACCCCCTACTGTAGGTGTTCCAAATTCTGACCCTACTATCAGAATGTTGCAATTGAACTCGAGACTCATCCTACCAGACAACATTTTTTCAGTCCCTTATTGTCCAATTCTGGTGAGGCTGTGTGAACTGTTGTCTCAGTTTCCTGTTCTTGGCTGACAGGGGTGACAACTAGTGTGGTCTTCTGCTGCTTTAGTCCTTCTCCTTCATATTGTTGTTCAGAGACGGTGTTCTGCAGAAATTCTTCCTCAGAAATCCATCTACAAACTTCAGTTAGTCCAGATCTCAGATGCCCCTATGATCTCTGAACCCCATCCACCAATCAAGTCTTGCAGCAGCTTCACTGGCTCCCTGTTAAACATTCAAGGCCATCCATAACCTTGCTCCTCCATACCTCAGTGACCTGTTACAGATTTGCAGCCCCACTCGTCTCTCAGATCCTACTCCTCCTTCCCTCTTTCTGTGCCAGCCTGTCCACCATCATGTCCAGAGCATTCCGTCGCTCTGCCCTTCACCTTTGGACTTCTCTCCCTCCTGATATTTGCAACATTGAATCTCTTTCACTTGTCATTTTACCTGTGTCTGTATCCTCTTTGAATACTTTGGTTCATTGTCAGTGATGTTATTAGCTGATAGTTTACTTCAGCAAAATGATTTTTGAAATAGTTTGCTTACACAGTAACGGTCTGTGATGATGTATTATTAATTCCTACGTAAAGTCTTTGTTGTTGTTTATTTTTGGTTTGATAGCTTCTATTTTACTGATGATCACTTGTAATATGCTGTCCTGGTTGGCCCCAATGATGCATTGACTTCTTTTAATGGTTGAAGAGAAGAGGGACCTTTTAACTAATAACCAAAGCATTTGTCAACCACAGCAGCTTTTGTTGCTACAACATTAGTTGCTTGATTTGTTGCCTTTGAGTGCCCAGGTGACAGGAGAAGGGCAGGAATGCAGTCAAACTCAAAGACAGCAGTTACTGACAACAGCTGGAGAAGGTGGTGTGTGTTTCTCGTGTAGAACTGCAGGGCATCTTCAGTCAGCATCCAGCATGTCACAGGCTGCAGCGAGGAGGCAGAGCAGGAGAGATGGAAAGATGATCACTTGTTGGTCATGTAAATCAAAATGACAAAGGCTTCCCCCGAAGCAGCACAAGAGATTTCTGTATTGACCCCAAGAAAAGAAAGGTTATCCAGGTGAGGGTTGTCAGTCATCCAGACCGTGGGGAAGTCCAAACAAAAGCAAACTGGACTTCTTTTTTTTTGTAAATTTAAATGAAGGTACCTGGATTTCTTTTATAATTTTGAAAACATTTCACTTCTTGGGCTCAAGGGAAGAGAGGTCGTCTACCGTGTGGAAGACCAGGGCAGGTGAATCCTCAACTGCCTCCGGGCGCCATTAAAACTGGCTGCCCTCCGCTCCACAGGGGTCAAATGCAGAGAACAAGTTCTACTATGTTCTATGTGGCCACCAATTCCCCTGTCCTTTCCTCTTTTCTTCTCAACTAATTTTTCTCAGTTTGCACTGAAAAAGATGGAGCTCAGGCTTTTAAACCGTAGTGAACTGCTGATTTTTTGCAAGTTGAACTCATGCAAACCACTCTACCTTTCCTCCCTCCTGTCAAAAGTTTCTTGGTTGTCCTGAACCACATGCCCAGAGGTCATGGCTCTGTTATTCACGTACATCTCAAGGTTAGGGACAGTACTGTTTATGTATTGAATAGAGACGGTTTATAGTTTTAGAGATGCATAAAATATGTCATCTATTCCAAACAAAAAAGACAAACAATGACAGATTAGGTCTCAGATTTCAGCTTCCCAGTATGTAGAATACAGCTTTGAGTCTAGTCGCTATGCATGTGACCAAAACGTTTTGCATGTGACCCAACAACTGTCTGGAGGGAGGGGAGAGAGAGTGATTTACATGTGAATCAAGTTGGCAAAAATAGAGCGGCTCAACACAGTTTAAAAGCTTGGAACTCAGTTGAAAAGCAAATGTTTAAAAATTAAAAAAGAAATGCAGGTACACCACCTTGTTTAAATTGACTAAGGAGTAGGGATAGTATGGCATGTTGAGCATTTTTCCATGACAAATTACGGTATGGAAAAGCTCTGTTCAACATAAATCAATCTGCCATAATTCTTCACATGCATGCAGATTAGAACCCTCTTGATGAAATCAGATGTTTACCTCTGCAGTGTGTGTGAAGCTGCAGTGACACAAGACATTACAAAGCACACATGGATGTTTTGTTAAAGATATTTTAATGTTTATTTTAGATGCCGGTTCCAATCCCTCAGGCAGAGGATCAACATGTACTATCATCTCATTATAAAGTGATTATATGTCTTAAATTCAATCTTAAATCTTTGTAAGCAGAATGACTTATGGATATTTGAAACGGCTTGTCTTAGATTTCAGTGTTCTTGAGCTAATAGTTTGTTTCACTTCATTAATCTTTAAAATATTCTTTGTTAGTAGACTCTTTAATTGGTAGGACAGACTTTAAGTCCTCATTTGTTTCTATAACAGCTGTTTTGATTCTCCAACTTTACTTTTATTTCCCTGCATTTTATGTTTTTGCCTTAATGGATGTTTGTCGGCGTGCCATTTCTCCACAGTGAAGTTCTCTGTGTTTTACAACTCATAATAAGGGGCTGCATAAATAAACAGATTAACAGAAACTCATGACGCTGATGCTCTTAATAAACTACAGCACTAGGGCGTTTACCCTGTGACATCATTTATGTGGCTGCACCTGTATGTGTCAGAGGTGGCACTGTGAGGTGATGCTGTCCCCAGGCTCACTCTGTTTGTGTGTGTGTGTGCGTGCGTGCGTGCGTGCGTGCGTGCGCGAGCGAATCAGGACATTTTGTTGTGGAAAGACAGTTCTCACCGTCTGCTGCTCTGTGACCTCACAGGCTGTGTGGGTCTCAGCTGGGAGATTTACTGCATGAGACACTGATGTCAGGGTGTTAATTGTTGCTTCTTTTAATTATGATGAGAGTTGTCAGACGTACTTCAATTGGACAGTTAGGTGGAAAATTGTCCTTGGCGTTGCTGCCAACACTGCACTGTGATCTGTCTCTTTAGACCTAAAAACACTTGCTGGATCAGTCTGTTGTTGACTAGTTGACTTCACATATCAGGCAGAGCTACCCTTACTACTATTCACCTGTTCCTGACATAAATTACAGTTTGTATCTCCTCTGCAGCTTTGGAAAAACCTATACAAAAAAAAATCATCAAATTATGTATCTCCAAAGTTGGGCTTAATGTGCCTAAACTGGCATTTTGATGTATGTTATGGTTTCCACACAATCACAGTTCATGTTTTATAGTTTTGGAGAGTTCACCTTAGTGTGATGATGTCACACACTAACTTTAGAGCTATCTAAACCTTTGAAATATTTAAAAAATGAATTATTTACTCCCTCAGTATCTTTATTCCATAAATGTTGTATACATTAAAACACAGGCATGTTCGTCTTCTTTCACCTGCCGTGTTTTGCTGTAAGACTTAGGTTTTTAAGCTCACGTAGAGTTCCATTAGACCTCAACAAGTTTTTGTCTTCAAATCTGAAAATAAAGAATCTTTTAACCTTATCATATCTGTCCTACACACAACACTTTGAGTGCTTTAAAGTCTAACTGGATGTCCACACGATGCTTTGCTGCTGACAGTTTTTAGTTAGTTCTAGTAGTTTTTGCACAGCAACCAGCCTGCTGTGGATCAGGTGGTAGAGTGGGTTGTTCAACAATCAGAGGGTTGGCAGTTCAGTCCCAGCTTTGTGTCCTGTTTGTTCACCTTGTTGTTTACTCGTGTTTCCTGTGTGTGAATGTTGGTGGTGGTCAGAAGGAACTCCCTGAGTGTGAGTGAGTGTGTGCATGAATAATGGATCATCTGTGAAGTGCTGTGGGTGCCTTGATAACCACTTATATAAATCTAGTTCACTGTGATTATTTATTATAAAAGCAGATGGCCTCTACCACAGGGTAATAGTCCTAAACACACCTCAAAATCCACAGTGGATCCAAGGACTCAAAGATGTTGATTGTGACAGTAGTCCATACAATGCTATTCAGTTTGGTATCTATTCAGGTTTTAGTAGCACACAATTAAAAAACATTAATACATTAGAAAAAATAGTGAATAAAGCAGCAGTTTATTAACTGGAGTTTGGCCGTGGTGTCCAGACTCATGAGCCAACCTTTCTGTAGACCTCAATGAAAAAATAAATTCACATAACTGGATTCTTTTGTAGGAAAAATAAGGGTTAACCCCCCCAAACTGAAAGACTCCTGGCTGCTACAGAACACATTTACAGGCTATAAAGTTTACCAACGGGGGTGCTACTTAAAGGAGTGGTTTTCTGGGTTATTTTATAGTTTTGCATTGTTCTCTAGTGTAATTCAATGCTATCTATGTAATTTTTATAAAGAAAAAGCCTTGATGCTTATAATAGAAGCTCTAGAAGTTTGTTATTCTACAGCAGAGTTTGAAACAGCAAAATCTCATTAGATATGCACAGCCCTCGCTTCTGATTGGCTGTAGGTATTTGATACTGAAACATGGCAGCTCGGCTTTATGTGGATAAAGTTACGATTGAAGGACAAATTAGAAGAACCGCTTCCTCAGCGTTTGACAATGAATGATTCAGAAGGGTCATACTCACAATAGAATTTACATTTTCTCCTGAAAGCTCAGCAGCAGCCTCTAGCAAACAGCCGTTCGCTCCCCGCATGCGGGCCGATGTCCACACCAAACTCCGAGTCCGTCTTCTATACCGAGGCACTACACGCGGGCTGACTCTTCCCATGTCCCGCATTAGTCCTTCAGCCAAAAAGTCAGCTGTGTTTTCCACCAACAAGAAGCGAAAGTGAAACTCCGCCGGTCGCCTCACATGCTCGCCGCTGCTCTCACCTCACACACTGCTCTCAGTACTTTGTGTCTTAACCAAAATACCTCAGAATAAGTTCTAATTTCACCAAGATTAGCCAAAATATATTACAAAGTTAGCCAATAGCCGCACCTACAGAATTTATTAACTTCCATGAAGAAAAATAAATAAATAAAGACAGCTCCGGTGTTCGAACTCAGAACCTCCAGATTTGCAGACAGTGTTACAAAGCTGCTACACCACACACCAGTTATGTTACATGCTTTGTTTTTATTTATATAAACAGAAGGTATCCGTTCTGTTTCGTGAGGTTTGATCTCTGCAAATGACACACGCCCGTCTGCATTTCGCCATGTCGAATTATGAAAAAGAAAAAATAAAAGCTAGCAGCTGGGCGGACCGAAAGGTATCTCAGCGAATACACGTTGTGACGTCAAACAAATTCACTGGTCATAAATTACAAATTCTGTTTTTTCTTAATAACCAGGGAACAGAGAGTTTTCATGTTTGGCCTACATGACAGGCTCAGGGGGACTATTAGAAACTATGAAGACCTGAAAAACATGGATTCTGAATAAACCACCCCTTTAACACTGACTGAGCGTTGTAGGAGGCTCCAAATTTTAGCTTTTTTTTTTCTTCTTATTTTAGTTTTTATTGTCAAAGTCGGGCATTCACATTAACTTTGCAGAGAATATAAAAGAACTGTCATTTTACTTTTTAGTAATCAGGTCCTCAATTAATAAATTCTTCACTGACAGAAACTTTGCACAAATTGTTAGTTGAGATGTCTCTACATAAGAACTCAATTGTTTGTGGTCCCTGCAGTCCTAATGTCGGTCATCTCTAAAACGAAGGCTTGTTAGGTTGGAGGGTTCATGCACTGCATCTCTGTGAAGCTTTATAGATCCATCTGGATCCTGTCAGCCTGAGACCATAGGACTCCCTCACCTTTTTACCTTTCTCACTCGTGTGTTCTTACAGCATGCTGCAGCAGCTGTCTTTGACAAGATGTACTACCTGTTCTTTGCTTTTTGATCATGTTTCACCCGCTTTCCATACATCATCCATGAAGTGGCACTCACAAGAAAGCCCAACACGCGAGAGCCTGAAGGTCACATCTCCAGCCTTTACACACTGAGATTGCTTTAAAGTTGTATTTCTGGTCTTTTGAAGTGGAGCTCTGTGGAAAAGTTATGAACAGTTGGTATCTTACCTGCTCTCTGAACAGCATCAGGTTTTAGTTGGGATTAAATTGATGAGCTCATAGTGTGGCATGTTCCATGTCATGGGTTACAGCCATCTTTAAATAACTGTATAACACACTATGTTTCTACCAAACTCGACACAGCCATAATTTCACTTTACAACATTATTAGAATTCTTTGGTTATTTGCTATTAGTGGCTTTTCCTGTACACTTTTTCTAAACACTTTGTGTAGAATTTCTGCCAGAATAACCATGTAGTCCAAACTTTACAGCAGTGTAAAGGATCATGATGAGATTAGAGTTGTTTTAAGACGGCAGAAATCCAAACTAAGGTTTAAAACTAAAAAAAAAATTCTTATATTTAAAATATTTTCTCTAAAAGGGGTTTGTATATTGTTTTTTGAACCAATGGTAAATAAGTTTTAAGATTTGTTTGCAAATCTTTGGTAAACGAATGTAATTCTAGTTTATTTTTTGTCAGAGCTATCCATGTTGAATCAAAAACAGGTCAATCAGCAGTGATACGTGTCTGATCTCTCTGACCAGAGAAAAAGCCGTCCAGTGAGGCTGTGGCTGAGTACCTGGAGGAACGAAAGAAGTATGAAGAGCTCAGGAAACAAAAACGGAAAAAAGGCTCCAACAGAGAAGAACAGGTAAAACATGGATTTCAATTGGTTGCTGTTCTTTCCTGAAATTGATGCGTGTCAGCTGTTTGATTGTGATTCTGTAAAAACCAGTCTTAATGTTTGATTTACGGTTGACATGGCAGACACTGGCTCTGCTCAATAGCTTCAAGTCCAAGCTGTCATCAGCCATCACCGAGGAGCCAGAGGAGGATGTGGAGGAACTGGCTGAGGACGACGACACAGGATGGTCAGTAACCAGGGTTATGTTTTGTTTTGTTTTGATGATGCTTTGTTGTGATCGCCCAAATAACCGTCTTGTTGTCCTATTAGTACTTGAAATGTAATTTTTCAGGTCTTTTTAGCATTTGTTTATTTTGTTCACCCATTATTCCTGCTTATGGTTTACTCATAAACCCAATATGATCCAAAACTCTGTTTTAAAGACTTTAACCTTAGAATAAGTGCAGTTCAAAACAATGCAGTTTCACATGGTTTGTTTTGTCTTGCAATCTGGATTTATCTGCAAAAGAATAGGAACAATGACTGTTGTAGTTCTGAGTTATCTCTGTGGCTGTAATGGAATAGCTAACACGTTGCTCACTATTTTCACAAGAAAGGATGTTTTATAACTTTGGTAAAGATTATGATTTAAACAACTCTGTTATTATGACCAACCGGTAGGGCTGGGCGATATGACCTCCAATCAATATCACGATTTATTGAGGATTTCACCTCGATAACAATTAATGGACGATAACTACCCGTACCCACAAAACCAAAGGTTGCCCACTAGATGGGGCTGTGGCAGCATAATTGCTCCACAGACTAAAATTTCCTGCAAACACAAATATTTAAGATCCAACCTGTTCTATTCTACAGATGGATATCACAGAGAGCTGCATCATGTGAATATTGTCACATTAGAGTTGTTAGGTAATCAGGTTCTCTATAAAGTGAGGTTGAACTGCAGGTGGAGGAGGTGTTACCTCGACTTGTTGCTAGTCTTTCTGCAGACTGACTTCAGTCTTTTGTTTTCACCCCATCCTCCTTCTGAATGCATCATGTTGCCAAATGATTGATGAAGCATTTTTCTGGGAAAAAGCTTCTCCTCGACCAAATTTACCGCCGACACCGCTCCAGTTTGTAGTCCACTCGCAGCTGGTTGCAGTAACCCGCGGAGCTCCGCGACTCCGAGCAGAAAGCTGCTGTAAGTGGCGGCCAGCTGCAGGCAGCTACCAGCAGACAAGGAAGTTACCAGCAGCTGTGAACGGCGAGCAGATGCAGCCCGCTGCTTCGTGTTTGAATGGTTCTCCATTTTCTTGGTGTTACAAACTGGATGGGGGGAGTCACGTGACGCGAACGTGTCACAGCTTCTTAAAGGGACACAGACATCTGCAACCTACTCGCATCTTTTCATTTTTTAAATACCGAACATACGATTATGGGGGAAATGACGTCGATTAGAGTTATAAAATTAGTCTGTTATTTTTGATTCATCCCAGCCCTAGTACTAACAGTACACCAATAATCAACACTTCAGATTCAGGTGTAATTCTGGACCTCTACACTGCCTATATTATGTCATAGAATATTACAGTCCAGCTGTTTGAGCTAACTCTGAAACATCAGTTAATCCATAGTCTGCTATAGATTGTCAGCATTGGGTTTCATGCCAGCTGCTGCATATTTATTCTCAAAAACTGTGATTTTGACTCATAGTCTGCCATATTAGTCACTGGATTATAACACTAATGATTAGAGGCTCCACCGTTTTCCCTGTAAATGAATGCTCTTCCTATTCGATTCCTGATATGCTTTTTCTCATTTTCTTGAAAAGAAAAATTTGTCCAAGGAATCTAAACACAAAAGCTGACATTTCTTTGCCACACCAGTAGGTGGGAAGAATGTTAACTTTAACAATATATTAAAATTTAAAGATTAGCTTAGCTTGACTAAAGATTCTGTCAAAACAATTGTAGCTTGTGGTTTTTTGATACAGTTTCCTCTCATTGATCTCATCACACCATCAGAGTTTATAACAAGAGACCGATTTAAAACAAGCCACATTGTTTATAAAATGAACAAAGCACAGATCCATTGTACTTTTTTAGGGCAGGAACAGAAAGTCATTGTACATAAGTGTGAAACAAAGCTACTATTGCTTCTGAAAAGCTTTGTATCACAATTCCACTCAAAGATATGAACAGTGTAGTAGTTTTTATTTTAAAATATCTCAACTTCTGGAAATCTTTAAATAAAAAATAAGTTTTTTACTTTAAGAACACAGTTTGTATGTATGGAAGATGAAAACACAGCAAAATACTAACTTTTTTTAATGTCTGAGTTTTAAAATTATGTGTTTTTGTCACAGATTAGGGGTTGAACGACTTGCTAGTTTTACAAGTCAACTACAAGTAATAAAAGTCGTGTCGACTTCGACTAATCGCTGATGACGTCATACATACGGCGTATACAGGACGGCTTTATAAAACTTGACAGGCTTTATTGCAAAAATGTATTTTTATGCTGAAACAAACAGCTGAGAGAGAGAGAGCAGTTGTTTTAGGAGCACTTTGGTTTTAATATCAAGTCTTTAGAATAAAAATGTTCATTAGTTTTAGTCACATTTTAGTCAGGTTTACAGTGGGGCAAAAAAGTATTTGGTCAGCCACTGATTGTGCAAGTTCTCCCACTTAAAATGATGGCAGAGGTCAGTAATTTTCATCATAGGTACACTTCAACTGTGAGAGACAGAATGTGAAAAAAAAAATCCATGAATTCACATGGTAGGATTTTTAAAGAATTTATTTGTAAATTAGGGTGGAAAATAAGTATTTGGTCACTTCAAACAAGGAAAATCTCTGGCTCTCACAGACCTGTAACGTCTTCTTTAAGAAGCTTTTCTGTCCTCCACTCGTTACCTGTATTAATGGCACCTGTTTGAACTCATTATCTGTATAAAAGACACCTGTCCACAGCCTCAAACAGTCAGACTCCAAACTCCACTATGGCCAAGACCAAAGAGCTTTCGAAGGACACCAGGAAAAGAATTGTAGACCTGCACCAGACTGGGAAGAGTGAATCTACAATAGGCAAGCAGCTTGGTGTGAAAAAATCAACTGTGGGAGCAATTATCAGAAAATGGAAGACATACAAGACCACTGATAATCTCCCTCGATCTGGGGCTCCACGCAAGATCTCATCCCGTGGGGTCAAAATGATCATGAGAACGGTGAGCAAAAATCCCAGAACCACACGGGGGGACCTGGTGAATGACCTGCAGAGAGCTGGGACCAAAGTAACAAAGGTCACCATCAGTAACACACTACAACGGCAGGGAATCAAATCCTGCAGTGCCAGACGTGTTCCGCTGCTGAAGCCAGTGCATGTCCAGGCCCGTCTGAAGTTTGCCAGAGAGCACATGGATGATACAGCAGAGGATTGGGAGAATGTCATGTGGTCAGATGAAACCAAAGTAGAACTTTTTGGTCTAAACTCAACTCGTCGTGTTTGGAGGAAGAAGAATACTGAGTTGCATCCCAAGAACACCATACCTACTGTGAAGCATGGGGGGGGGGGGG
>SSNR01000095.1:708167-729424 GCA_006937965.1 Callopanchax toddi
TAAGGGGACAGGACGACTGATCCGTGTTGAGGAAAGAATGAATGGGGCCATGTATCGTGAGATTTTGAGCCAAAACCTCCTTCCATCAGTGAGAGCTTTGAAGATGAAACGTGGCTGGGTCTTCCAACATGACAATGATCCCAAACATACTGCCCGGGCAACAAAGGAGTGGCTCCGTAAGAAGCATTTGAAAGTCCTGGAGTGGCCTAGCCAGTCTCCAGACCTCAACCCCATAGAAAATCTGTGGAGGGAGTTGAAAGTCCGTGTTGCTCGGCGACAGCCCCAAAACATCACTGCTCTCGAGAAGATCTGCATGGAGGAATGGGCCAAAATACCAGCTACTGTGTGCAAACCTGGTAAAGACCTATAGTAATCGTTTGACCTCTGTTATTGCCAACAAAGGTTATGTTACAAAGTATTGAGTTGAATTTTTGTTAGTGACCAAATACTTATTTTCCACCCTAATTTACAAATAAATTCTTTAAAAATCCTACCATGTGAATTCATGGATTTTTTTTTCACATTCTGTCTCTCACAGTTGAAGTGTACCTATGATGAAAATTACTGACCTCTGCCATCATTTTAAGTGGGAGAACTTGCACAATCGGTGGCTGACCAAATACTTTTTTGCCCCACTGTATATGAAAACAGTTTTAGTGGTCTATTGTTCGGCCATAATCATAACAACGACATTCGCTATTTAATGAATAAAATCACTCAAAGCTCGATAGCCGAGCCATTAACTCGTTAGCTTAGCCGTTAGCACATCGGAGGTTTGAATAGCGCCGCATTTTTAGTAAAACAAGAGATAAAGAAAGCAAAGACTCACCGTTAAGTTGATTAAATCAGGACAATCGATTGGCAAGGGCATCAAAAGCTGCCAAGAAGTATTCTTTGAGTAAATATCCATTTTAATAGGCAGCGCCAGACCGGAACACATCAAAGGAAATGGAACAAAACCCCTTCAAAATAAAAGTTCACGTGATCAGCGACGAGTCAACATATGGTTTAAAAAGTCACCACAGCCCACAAAAGTCGACTAGTTTGTGCAACCCCTATCACAGATACTTAAACAAAATAGCAGTCCTGCAGTGATATCTGAAGAATAACCCCCACAATGCAACATGAGCTCTAAATCACTGATCCTATTCTGTGTGTGGTAGCAGCTCTGTGTCCTGGAGAATTTATAAAGCATTTTGGCAAACTTTATTTTATGGACTGAGTCCTAGCACGACAAGTTGGCATTAAAGGGTCTTTTTTGTAGCCAATGCCATGTTTACAGAGTGTCATTCCTGCTGCCAGACACTGTCATGGTTACACTAAACAAAAACATTTGTTCTAACAGTGAGAGTAGCGTAAATAAGACCTTCTCTCTCCTGGGAATGATGAACATGGCCTCCATCACATCCGAAGCTCCCTTCATGTCATTGTAGATGTGTGTGAAAGTTCAAGTAGCATGCGTGTGTGTCTACAATGTGTGTGTGTGTGTGTGTGTGTGTGTGTGAAGCTTGGATTTTAACTCGCAGCCACCAGATTGGCCATCAGGAAATCAACCTTGACGCTGTGTTTTCCTCTCATATTCAGTTTTTCACCAAAGATCTCAAACTATAACTACACAGAGGGGAGGGTTTGAAATGAATACCATGTGTGTGAATTTGAGAAAAGTGTCTGTGTGAGAGGGATTTAGAATAACAAAATCTGTAGTTGCTATTAGTCTTGAGAAGCACTCTCAAAGTTTAGTCTGACCATGTGTGAGGGCCCTAATGAATTTGCGAGAAGCCTCGGCTGGCGTTTGGAGCGTCTCCCTGCCAAAGAGACACCTCGCTGTGCCAGGTAGGGCGAGGAGGGAGGGACAGGAGCAGTCCAAGAAGGAGAAAAGAAAAAGAGAGGCAAGTCTGTGCCACTCGAGAGAACACTGTGAACAGAATGTGGGTTACAACAGGTCAGACACTAGAAGTCAAGTCTGGGCCAGAGGAGGTAAACTATTCCATCTGTGTCTACAGATTCTGACTCTCCCTCCGAGCCCCTCCTTCCCCTTAGCGAACACACACTTCCTCACAAAGTCTACAAGCACCCAGTGCAATAGCTGTGCCGCTGCTTTCCTTGGTATTCATGTCCTGAAAAGAACTTTATAAAAATGCAAGAAAAAGAAATCAAAAGAGAATCTGCAGACTTGCATCGCAGCAGCTCCAAATGGTGTGTTTCCACATCACGTCTCAGCACTGTGTGACGTTCAGCCGGTGGGCTGTCATCGCTGAGGCTGCTTGACAAATTATTAGAGGTGGACTTCTCTCACAGCAGGAGTCCTCCGAGGCTGCCAGACTCTAGTTCTGGCATTCTAGATGAGCCGTCACAACTCCTGCTGATTTCAAAGGAACATAGGAGGCGCGCGCACACACACACACACACACACACTAACATACACAAATGGTGCAGAGGCAGAGAAAGGACTCCACAGCAGGCACATCCAAAATATATTACAGTTTAAATAGGGATTCATACTTGATGAGTATTTCTGAGATATATCAGCTTTAAGGAAAGAGTTCAAATGTTGACTCTGGTTTAAACAGACTGAAATATTCTAAACAGAGCCTGTATGTTAGGCATCCGCTGTGAATGGTGCTAATGAAAATAGGGAAAGGTATCATATTGTATTCATGCTTTTTTTGTATCCAGAGTGTCTGCAAGCCAAGGTTCCACAGCAAGGGGAGTCATTTTCTCTACCAGAAGACACGGCCGTTAAGTTTCCTGTAACGCCTCATTTCTAGTCCAGGTTTTCTCTTATTTACTCAGTGACATCAATGTGAGGCTCATTTACATAATTCCTGCCTGGAGACTAGTTCAGCATGCCTCCTAAACACAGAGCGAGCACTGGTCCAGGAGATCAACCTGGTGATGAGTCACAGCAGGCCCAGTCAGAAGGCAGGGAAGTCACATGACAGGAGAACATGATGTTCTGTAATGATATCAATAGAATGAGTGACATGTTCAATCAAAACAAATCACATCTTTCTAAAATTGGCCCATTGGTTCTGTCAGCTTAAAGATTAGAAAACCACCATTGATGTTAAAGTTCATGTTCAAATATTTCATATTGATTTTAGGACAACAACCTAGCATGTGTTTTCATCCTAGAAACTCATGAGAACTCAAACAGCCTCATCATGTTTCATGAGGGTTTTTTCTGGAGAAAATCTCAAGACTCCCAATTTGGTGCTTTGCAAACCATAACTGGACCTGACTGTAGCTTTGGGAACCACTGGTTTAGTGTTGTACTCAGACTTCAGTCTCTACTTCACAACTACTCACCGACTCAGTTCTGTGACTGCCTCCATTGACCAGTTAGTGGTGGATTAACTTCAACCCTTCAAGCTAAATCCATTGTTTCACTCATAATACTGAGACAGGAAACATCAGGAGGCCTGGTTTGAAAGTTGTATGTGAAAAGGATGTTAACACATGAACTGTTGATGCAGGAAGCGTTTGCTTCTGTTAGAACTCGTCTGTGTGTCTTTAAATCTGCATGAATGCATCAACATCAACTAAAGTGAATTATGTCTGAAAACTGTAGCTTTAACAGTCTGGTTAATCCAGTGTGTTATCTGGTTACAGCACTATAAAATCTGTTACCCTCAGATACATTTGATTAGCCCACTAGCCCCAGCTGACAGTGCACGATATGTCTCAATCACAAGAGAATGTGATATTTTGAATCAATACAAGCCAACAATTTCCACTCTTTTCACCTGAAAGCACCTTTCAAAGCCACGCCTCCATAACCTGTGAACACACACCTTAGGTGCGTTCGAGATGAGCCAGTTCTGCGCAGATCCGATCACCGGTGATCGGCGCCCATTGCATGCCGGTTAGATTTCTATCCGACTTGACGCCGACTTGCTCTGATGTCATGCCTAGGCAACGATAACCTCGTGAGATCAAGGCGGACGCAGATTTTGGAGCAAGGCGCTGCAGTTGCTCTCCACTGGCTGCAAAACCGAGAGCATGATGGGAAACGCCTGGCTCTCACCTGATCTCAGATCTGATTGGTTAACATGTGATCCAAACATCCTGTGGCAGAATGCTAACGTAAATGTAACGATGATGTAAACTATAAAGGCCACAGTGAGAAATGTGATTTGTTTAAATATATATTGTAAATTCATGCCACGTTGATGATGTCACTATAAAGGCCACAATGAGAAATGTGATTTGTTTCAAAGAGTTTTCAGTAGGAACTGGTTCCATTTTCTATAAAGTTCTAATAAAACTACTGTCTGATTTTTATAATCAGATCATTTAGTACAGAGCACCATCTTGTTTGTTTTCTTTGATCTGATCTCTCTGGATATATGTCTCTTATTTTGTTACTTTAGTGTTGATACTTGTTCACTCTTGAATTTGTTTTGAAATACTTTGAACTTCAAATAAAGATTTTGGAAAAAAAGGAGAGTCATCTGCTATTACGGACATTAATGCGATATCTTCAGCCTTATCGTCACTACGAGCTACATTTAGGAAAATCTGTCCGACTTAAAAGCAGACTTTTAGCCACGCCCCCTGCTGCGTCCGCCTGCTCTCGTCTGTTTTCCAGGCGAGGCGCAGTTCATCTCGAACAAGCCCCTTCTCTCAGCTGGAGGAGGAGTCCTGTTGACCTGCCTGATGCTTTAAATCACGTCTGTTTGTCTGCTATTTAGAACGCAGGACTAGCTCCTCCGTTTGCCAGCAGTCTGCTGTAGCATCCAGCACACGAATTTAGTGCACAATCACCGTGCACGCAGATAAACGTGATTCACATGATGATTGACAGGTAGAGAGTAATCATTGATTTTGGTCCAAAACACTCAACTGGCTCAGGTTTTTAGACATCTTATGGCTGAAAAACAATTGAGCAGTAATCAGATTGAGATGTTTTTCTCTTTAAAAAAGGGTTTTCCTATTTTTTGTCAATTGCATTGGTTTCCATCTACTTCAAAGAGATAACTGGCCTCTAAGTAAGAGTTCTTTGTAGATCTGATTTAGTGGATCCTTTGCAGCCGTTCTTTGAACTCTCTCTGTCTGATTTAGGATGGGCCATGTTCTGCAGTTTGATGAGCAAACCAGAAAAGTCAAGGATGCCACTGTACAGGATGAGGACACGTTTGAGATCTACGACCCGCGCAACCCCGTCAACAAACGCAGGAGAGAAGAGAGCAAGAAGATCATGAAGGAAAAGAAGGCCAAAAGGTGAAGATCTGAGGTTAAAGGTCAAGTTCTGCCCAAGCGGTGCGACTGATAGCATCCAGTTTGTCTGCTTTCCCTTTAGTTTAGAACATGCTTTGTTTAGTCTGACATGACCTGTAATGGATGATCTGTGATAGACAACTCCCTCATCAGGAGAAACCTTGTGAAGATTCAGATCAGTTAATTCCATGGAATATTAAGTTTTTATGTTAACGTTGGTTAATGCTATGTTTCTACTCTATGTAGTTTTTCAGAGAATAAACCATATTAGTCAGCATGTTTGACCCGTGGCTTCTTTATGAAACCGAAACAAGACAAAGTGACTCTCCTGTTCAGTCAAAGACCCCATTAAAACGGCGTCGCTGTCCAGTGATGTAATCACGTCAGAGGTAGAACGTATTTCCTGTTTGTCTCTATGAAAAATAACAAGGTATACGTTTGAAAACACGGACCTCAAATTTACCAGAATAAAAATAAAAAACGATCAATACACACCAGAACTCTGTCACCATTAAAAAGTTCCTGTGGACTGGCAGACTGGGGTGGTGGTCTCCATGATTCTCCTCATCCTCCTTGGGAAAGCTCTACTAGAGGAGGGTCCAGTTGATAGAGTTTTTCCTGGCCGTGAAACCGTGGACCAGCGCTTTACCCTCACTGTGTTGCTGGAAGAAGCATGAGACTTCTTCCAACCAGTCTACGTGTGTTGTGGAGGAAACAAAGGAGTGAAGTAAGTTCTTGGTGAGAGTGACTCCACTCCCTTTGTCATCAGTTCCATTAGTAACCTTTATGGACACAACTTCTAGGTGCAGTGTGGTGTGAAGTGTTGAGTTTGGTGACGGGCGAATCTAATCTCTGCTTTTTGTGGATGATGTGGTTCCCCTAGCTTAATCAAGCTCTGGCCTTCAGCTCCTGCTGGTGGAAGTTTACAGCTGAGTGTGAAGTGGCTGAAATGAAGATCAGCACCTCCAAAGCCGTGGCCGTATTTCTCAACTGGAAAAGGGTGGAGTGCCAACTTCAGGTCGGGAGAAGAGGTCCTATCTTAAGTGAAGAAGTTTAAGTAACTCAGGATCTTGTTCATGAGTGAGGAGAGGAGGGAGCATGAGATAAACAGGCAGATTGGGGCTGCATCTGCAGCGACGGGGATACTAAACCAGGTCCAACCCTCACCTACTGTATGGTCTTGAGCTTAATGACCAAAAGAAGGAGATCTTAATTTCAACTGTCCAAGTTTTCTCAGCCTTAGAGGTAGGGTGAGGAGCTCCTACATCTGGGGAGGGACTCTAAATAGAACCGCTCCTCCTCCATCTCAAGAGAAGCCAGCTTCGGTGGGTCAGGCATCTGGTCAGACCCAGAGTCCCAGGTCTCCAGAGGCCTCCCGTCAGAAGTGCTTTGGGCATGTCTTGCCAGCAGGAGGCCTACCCAGGACACTCTGGAGGAATGATACTGGGAACGCCTTGGGGTCCCACAGGAGGAGCAGGTGGAGGTGGCTGGGGAGAGGACAATCTGGGCCTCCGTAACCCGGACCTGGATGAGAGTAAGACGATCAGAACAAGGATGACTTCACATCTTTAGAAACCAAGCAGAGGAGTTGTATTCCTGTCAAAGCACATGGTTAAAATCACTAAATGGAAAACGGAAACCTGAGCTGACCAATTGTGTTGTGAACTCTTAGATGCCTAACACATTACAATACCTGTGAGAACATTTATACTGTAAAGGAAGTTTGAGCAGCATAAGTCCTGGAAAGGCTTGAGTCTATAATAGATGCCCAAATCCTGAAAAATCTTTGACTTTGTTGCACTGGACTCTTGTTTTCAGCTTGTATTTTAAAGATCCTTTTAATTCTCAGACAGACCGTTTAACTTACAAAGAAATGAAAGTGTCCTGTCCGTATGCAGACATCTGCCTCAGGAGCACTGAAAGAACAAGACAGTAAATACAGATTACTGAATTAAAGATGCTACAAAACCAAAGAGGCACAGACTGAGCTGAGGAGAGTCATTTCCTCATGCTAAGCTAAGCTAGCATCACCTGGTTGTAGCTTAACAGACCAACGAGTACGTTCGATGTTTTTAAGGAATCATAAACAAAATGACTTGTTTGTCCTCAAAGCTGAAGCCAGAATGAGATTGTTGGTGACAAACAGCAAGAACGTTTTCCAGATGTACTGAAACATTTAAAATGTTCACTTTCTCAAGTAATTAGCTGAAAGTCGTCACGGGCATCTGGAACATCTGGAGATGTAAAAACTTTAAGAAGTGCTGGTAAACAATGTGAAACATACTTAAAACACTTTGCACAAATCTCACAATGTGTTTGCTATGAAAGCACCATGACCTGGTTTTATCGTGGGGATTTAGTGTCTCCTACTGGTTTAATGTATAGAAAATATCAGTTCCTCAAGCGAGTTCGCTTAATGATTATCATTTCTTGAGATTATTTGTTTATTCTATTTGTTCAGAATGTAATTTAGAACTTTAACAAATCTGCTTCCAACATACTGAGGGAAAAAAGATGGCCAGGTTTCCGTCGACCTGTCTGTCCTACTCAGGTCCCAATCAGAGCAACTATAAGGTTCTAAATCTAGAAGTCAATGATTTCCCTCTGCCTTGTATGTGACCAGAGGCTGCACTTGGCCAGCATGCTGTTTTTAACTGCACTTCTGGGATTGTACTTAAATTTTTCATATAGTACAGGAAGGAGAGTTAATGTTACACTGTGACTGCAGCCGAGAATCTGAAACAGGTGGCAGAGCAATCTCACCAACTGGATGTGCCTCTGGGTCCCCATCAGGTTGAAATGTGTCACCGCTGAATAATAAAGAATTGGTTCATGGCTTTTAAAGTTTGAATAAAAACAGTCTTTTTCATTTTTGTAAAAATGTTCCTTCTAATATGAAGAAACCCCCTTTGATGCAAGTTGAAGACGTCGATGTCGTCTCTGGGGTCAAAAGACCTTCCAATATTCTGAGGTTAATGTTTCTGTTTAGAGTTCACTTCTTTTATTCTTCTTTTAGTGCAGCAAGAGCCTTTTAAGCACAAAGAACCAAACCGATTTTCAGTGAAAAACCTCCATCTCCCAAAGTTCTTCTAATGCACAAACGAGCATGTCCTTTACTCTTTAAATCTTCAAAGGATGTCATTCGTTTGTCATATTTATTTTATTGACGATGCAGAAAAACTTTGCTCGGATAAATTTCTTTATACAAGGACATTTCCTGCCACATAAATCAGTACTTTATGTTTAAATAGAAGGCCAAGGAGAAAGACAGGACAGTATAATTTGTCTCCACCACCGAAGTAATATTTAACGTTCCTCTGTGTCACTGTGCCCAGATCAAAACAGGAAATACCACTCTTTGTTTAACGGGTCATATGAGTTTAAGGGAGAAAATGGAAATGACATTATCATGCTTCTCTACAGCTTTCTGCCATTTCCCTAGCAAATGAGCTGTAAACATAGCCAGCTAATTGTTCTAATCTAATAAGACTGAAGTACCGCTGACAGTAGCTTGTGCTTTTTGTTTCTTCCCTCTTTCGTTCTGTTTATCTCCTGTGTGTAAGATTAAACCATGGTGTTTCTACAACCAGTCCCAGAGAACGCAGTATTTACCAGCGGATGATTACAGAGCCTCTTCTCAACATCAGGGATCCTCCTGGAAGTTTGTGAAGTTCCAGAAGTCACTACGGACTAAAGTTTGTGCCAGCTTATTGATCGTCATCATCCATCTTCTGCCACTTGTCAAAGACCAGGTAGTCCTACAAACTGAACAGAGACCTCTTTTTATAGCTGCCGACCCTTCAAACTCATAGGTGAAACAGTCTATCAGGGAGCTCCTCTCCCTTCAGTCTGACTCCCTCGTCATCGTGAACTAGTCTTATCATCGTTGCAGATGTTGATGATGAAATGTGTCTATTGTTCCACTAATGAACAAAACCAGAGGTCCTTGGATTTTCTGCTTGTTCTCAACCTGGACCTTATCCAGTCAAGAATCATGGTCTCAAAGGAGGTACTGACCTTCATCCCAGTCTTTGCTACAAGCCTCTCCAGTGCTTGCTGAGGGTCCTCCATCAATGCGGCTAACAGGATCATATCATCTACAAAGAGCAATAAATCTAGATTCCCAAAACCAGAAACCCTCTACCGAAATTCTGTTCATAGCAGAATCAGATACAAAGAGCAATGCAAACTAAGATCCTGTATGGGAACCCAACTACCCTTAGTGAGAGGCCTAGAACTTTATATGACTTAAGTATCCTGCACAAGACACACTGAGGAGCATCATGAGCCTTTTCTAAGTCAACAAAACACATGAAGACCGATTAAAGAAATCCAGATACACCTCTAACAGCTGCCAACCACTCTACAGCTGCACGATCTCAAGAGAGGATCTTCAACACTGATGGACCTGAACATGGTTTAATCCTTTGGAAACTGGGGGTCAAAGTTTTGAGGTCTCTCTCTTGCTCAGCACCTCTTGCAGGTGGTGGTGGTTGTAGGTGGTAAATGACCCCATCATCACTACCAGAGAGGAGCTGTGTCGTTTCATTCCTCCTGACCTGAAACAGCAGTCCAATGCACATGAGCACATTTATCATCCAGGTCCCTACGATAGAGCTCAGGAGATCACTGATGGGAACAAGAGCTGACGCCAACATGGCTGCAGACAGTGTTTCTGTGTGAGGATGAAGCAGAACATCAATACCAAGCTAGATTTTTGTACTAAAATGTCCATTGAGACTTCAGGAGGTCCAGTTTGTGTAACAGTGAAGAAAACAAACCAGTACGTTTTGTTAATGCAATAAAAACTACCTCAAATTTATATACAATCAATTTTTGATTAAAAAAGTTGACTAGTTGATGATGGGACATTACAGAACCCAATAAGTCCTTCAATGTGCATTTGAGCTTATAAAGGCCAAACAACTAAAGAAAATGTGAAGCTGCCCTTTAACACCATGAGGGAGGCCCTCTCCTTTATGTGCTTTACTCAGCTCAAGTTTCATATGGTCAAAGTCTTTCACCCTTTTTTGGTTTTTAAGCACAATATTAGTTCCGTGGTGCTTCTTGTGTTTCACCAGAGTCAAACGTGCAGGTGGTTTTCTTCGAGCACTAAGATAACGGAGGAAGCACAAAGCAGTGTTTGCCTGGCTGGGCTGGATGGTCAGAGACATGTAAGAAATGCAAAAGTGATGCAAAAAACAACTGATGGGACATCAAAATGTCCACCTTGAAAACCTGACACAATAACATCTAGTAGTGTGACTGAACAAAGCAGGAGTTGTTGCTGAAATCTAGAAAAATCTAGATAAACAATAGTTAGGGTGTTTAACTGCAGCTAAAACCAAAGTTAAGCAACCATTTAAGAAATTCTAAAAATGATTAGACCTCAGTCTGGAGAATACGACTGAGTTAGACTGAGTTTTACTATTATAATTTAAGGAGGAATTTAATGAAATCTGAGCTATGTAAAAGTTTAGTAAGACCCCTATAGTTTGGCTTTATTATGAACACCAATGCCAGCCATCCTACATACAGCAGAGTATTTTAGCTTGGATTATTTTGTTACAGGTTCACTTTGATCAACTGAGTTTGAGATGTCAGCGCCAATTTCCTGGTCACCTCAGAGATAAGATGGATCCACATCATCCATCTGTTTTCTTCCTCTTATTCATGGTTGGGTCCAGGAGGGAAGCCCAGCAACATCTCCAGCTCCACCTGGGGGTCCTGAGGTTTTAGATAATCCCTCTCAGAGCTCTGAGTCTACCTTGGGTCTCCTCTCAGTGACATGTCTGGAAAACCTCCAGAGGAAGGCAGCCAGCAGACATCCTGATCAGACACCAAACCACCTCAGTTCATTATTTCTTTTGATAAAAAAAAAGAAAAAAGCAGCAGTTCTACTCAGGTTTCCCCAGATGACCTCTGCTTATCCCTAAGGCGGAGCCCAGACACCCTATAAATGGAAGGTCCTTTCAGTCACTTTTGGTCACAATCCACATCTCTCGACCAATAGGTGAGGGTTAGATCGACTGCTCTGGCTTCATACTGTCATCCTTAAACACGACACCAGGAGAGACTCAGTCCCAACCCATACCTTCAGCTGCTGCGTGTATTAAACATACCAGTAGCTGTTACTGGTTCCTACATTCTAAAGGCATTAGTCATGCTCTGACTTTTCCTCTGCAACCATCCAACCAATGGACACATTCAAATAAAACGTTCTTTCAGAGCAATGTGACAACCCTAATCAAAAAGAGCATCAGTAGAAACATTGTCCCTGAATGCTAAGTGTCCTCATGGCTGATTGTCCCTGCAGATCAGAACATCAGACAGAGCATGGCTCTACCACCAGCTTTGTTTTTGTTTCCATGCTGCAGACGTTTGTTTCACTAGTAGGGAGCGTTGTTCAGATTTATTAGTCTCTCTGTTCTCTGGATTCAGACCAGCCCCCATCTGTCTTTAGGGTTCTATTTAAATGATGCAAATGTACCACTGTAAGGTCAACGCGTTCACTGTAGAGTTCAGGAAGCAAGCTTTAACAGATAGGTGGAATATTTTGGGTTATGAACACTTAGTGAACCACCTCAGTGTAACGGTCATTTCTGAGCAGAAGGTCAAGCTAGCAGCTATTTTGAACAAGATCAAAGTGATTACTGGCACCAATCTCAGGGCTCGGAAACCAGTTGATGTAAAAACTAGTTACCTTCACACTGCATAACCGATATATGATAGAATCATTTATCTAGAAATGAAAGATTATTTACACTGAAGAAGCATGTGGTGTAAAACCTTCCGATGTCGTGATTCTGGTTTTTATGGCCTTGTTGTCCCATTAGATAGTAACTCTGACTAAACACATGGATTATTACTAGTAGAGGACATCAACCTACCAGTGTTTCAGTGTAAATCAAAGGTAGTAGGTCTGAATCGTATGGAAGCTTCAATAAAACATCTCTCTGAGTCTGACTTTGAAATAAAATGGTAGCACAAAGTATTCACTAAGTTTCCATAATGACTCTATATGTATTATGGAAGTATATAAAAGAGAAGCACAAGGACTTTGGAAGACTTCTGTTTCCATAAAGCCCGACTGACGGATGATTCTCGTTTCCATTAAGGTAATTGCTTGCGAGCAGATCATTTTGTTTTTACAGCCTTTTTTTTTTCCTAATGAGAAAGCGGAGAAATGAGACATTGTACGACTGGCAGACACTATTAAAAACGATGACTCAACAGGCGTTTTTGTACTTGAGAACATGATTAGAGTTTCAGGTCAAACATAAGAAGATTCACTTTTACAGCAGCTGCCAAACACCTCGACTTCATATCCTTCAAGTTTTATATACAGACTGACCTTTTATTGAGTGAAGGACGTCTGGGTTATGAAACGGAGCTCTCCCTGTAATATAGAAGTAAAGAGTTACATGGTCCTCCTTCAGCTTGTTGGTACGGGAGGATAAATCACAGCATCATTACATCTCAATGCACGTCATCGTGTTCTAGACTGAGGGAGGATTTCTTTAATATGCTGCACATAGATTCTGCTGTTCAACATTTACCTAAGTGAGGACACAAAATTATTCAGGCTCAACCGCAACAAAGAAGTCCAGTCTCAAAGCTTAAGTGATTGGCTATTGATCCTTTATACATAGAATCCACTTACCTCCTTCATTTTCTGCTGACAGAGGCATAATAGCAAGAAAGCAGGATTCCTTAAAGGTGACCTGCTACCTGCCTAATCACAATGTACGTATGCAGATTCCTTCAGAACATGCACTCATACCTACAGTAAAGGACATGAAGGGTTGTATAAGGCTGTGTTTCAGAGAAAGCCTAGTAAAGGATGGATGTTCAACTTGAATGAGCCACTGTTCAAGGTGAAGGAGTGTCAGTGTCTGGTTGATGATTGGTGAGAGAAGCCGATCTGCAGGGACGGGAGTCGAGAACAGAGAACCAGTTCCCTAACCCTAACCCAGTTCCGATTCCAGTGATCAGTTCCACTACCGTCTGACGCATGTGCACATTGACGTTGTACACACTACACATTCAGTGTTGCCAGACTGGGCTGTTTTCACACCTGCTGCAGATTTGTATCGATTTCATAGAGGGCATTGAAGTGACCTCTGCACATGTACTTTAAACATGGTAGATAATAATTTTATGGATACATACCATTTAGTGTGACCTCAAACCTCTTTTATTAGCACTGAATACCAGATGGAGTTCAAACTGGAAAGCTTTACTCAAAGGAGACACTGAAATCAGCCTTCTGATTTCCTAAAGTTTCCTATAAGCTGGTCTCACAATCTGCATCATCATCATCATCATCTTCATCATCATCATCATCAGAATCCTCACCGTCTGGCTCATCACCGTCCTCTTCAGAAGCAGCTGTAACCGATACAGCTCCAGGCTCCACAGCTTTATTCTTCCTAACCTAAGTGAACAGTTAACAGTGCTACTAGTTACCAGACCCGCTTTGTTTGGCTACTCAAGCAGATTTGTTCTTTTGGGGACCGATCAGCAGCATGTTCAGGTGAGACATACTGTAGGCATACTTCAGCAGCTGTTCTGACCAGGCATCATGTCACCAGTAACACTTCAGGACGCCGTGTTTTGATCATTAAATAAAAATACACGAGAAGAATGAATTTGTGGCCGTTACAGTTCGTTATGAAGCACAACTGATCTCACTTCTGATTCTGAATCCAAACTACGTTACGTCAGAGATGTCTACAGTACACACACCACGAAGGATAGAAAGAACCCCAGGACCTCTTAAACCATCAGAGTCTGCAGGAACACTTTGACATTTCTCACGGGGGGAGTTTCAGTACGTCTAAGTAAGAGAAGGCACACAAGCAAGAGAATGAGTGAAACAGGGAGCAACAGAGAGAGAGAGAGAGAGAGAGAGAGACAACTTAGAGGAGAAGAAAGTCGGCCAACACGTCGGACAATATTAAAATACGTCACAAACACTGATACAGGACCAGTCACAGCACGTTCAGAGCTTTGATCTCCTCAAAGAGGAGACACACCAGTCCTCCAGTCAATGTGCACAAATGCAAAGTCTTTGAGACACTTAGCAGTGTTGGTGTCTCTCTACTCACTGGCTTTTGACTCTAGTTAAAGGGATAACCTGAGTCTCCTTGTGCATCAGTGTAGTTTCTCTTGATGCATGTGCTGTAAAGCCCTTTGGTGCAGCCCTGGTTGTTACAGTATAAAGGATTAAAGACAGACTTAGGTCATTACTCGAGGAAGAACCTAGCTAGCGTTGATGTTTGGTTCCTCCTGGTCTGAAAACTGATAGTTTATAATGCACAGTTGAAGTTTTTCCTCATCACATCTTTGAAAATGTGAAACCAAAACATCCTTAAGGTTTACATGATGAGGAGGACGTTGCTTTTCCTCTTCTTCTTGGCTTTGATTTCATAACAAACAGTCTGAGTCTCCTCAGTGGGAAAAAGGAGGAAGGCCTAACAGAACCAGTAGATAGCAGGTGCTGGAGCCGCTGGTGACCTTCCCATCCCAGGCCGACATTCCTGCCTGTCAGACCCCCCCGGTCCGTGCATGCTCCGTCTCCAGTCACACCATCTGGATCTGTTTGTTCTGCAGTGCCAGGTTCAAATGAGAGAAGTGTTTGAAATGCTTCAGTCACTCAGCACACACACACACACACCACAGGTCCACAACAACAACGGTTCAGTCATCATTCCTTTGGAGAGACTCAACTGGCTGTGTTGATCTTCACACCTCCCAGTGGGAGAAGTGCTGCTGGATGTGAGTTTACAGCTGTGATGATCCCGTCTGTCATCACACATGGAGCTTTATGTGGGCTCAGGTTGACAGTCAGTAGAGCTGCTTTGCCTTGAGGTTAAACTTGTGAAATAAGAATCACCTGCAGTGGCTTCTCTGACATTTACTAATGTCCGCTGTTCACATTTGAAGAGAAGATTCTGTAGGAGGAGAAGAACTGTGTCCTGTTCTCTCCACACCTCTATGAGTGAGCTGGTACTGGACTCCACCTGGTACAGGTACAGTCTAATATGTGCAGGCTGCACGGTGGCGCAGATGTTAGCACTGTTGCCTCAGTAAGAAGGTTGCAGGTTCAAACCCCAGCTGCAGCCTTTCTGCAGCGTGTTCTCTTCATGCATGTGTGGGTTTCCCCCACAGGTCTCATGTCTTAATGATGTTTGGATAAAAGCATCTGTTAAGCCAATAAACAATAATATGATCAATCACAAGTCTAATTCTCTAATGGAGGAAAAACCCTGATGTGGTCTCATCCATCTAACTTGGTTTGAAGGTGTTTCTAAAAATCGTTACATTTGTTTGCATACAAAGATTCCTCCAGTTTACCTGAGCTGTTCGATGATGAAATCCCCAAATTCTTTTCAGTTTTATTTTTAGAAACCTTTCACCTCTAAAAGGCTGATTGCTGTTTTTAGAGACTCCGCTCGTTTGGAGTGATGTGGTTCTCGAACATAATTAGCTGATAGAACACTTCAAAATGACCAAAATATCCCTTTAAACCACAGTAAGCTACTGCCAACACCCATGATCTCGGGTGATTTGATGATACAGGATCCCTCCTCTCTGCAGGTCAGAGTGAATGCAATTACAGAGCCCTGCAGAACCTGGACCAGCGTCTCTGAACAGGCCGTCTGCGTCTCTCTGTAACCAGACACTGTGGATTAGGAGACGTTTCCCAGCCAAATGGACTAGTTTCTGTTTATTTGGAATTAATTAGCAATAGGAGTGGAAACCCTACAGCCTCCATGAGAGAGAGGGAGGGAGTCCAGACACTTGATGTCAGGATAAAAGGAAGCAGGGAGCCATAATAACACTCTGGCATTAGTACTGAGAGAGTTCAGGTGTTATAGCTGCCTTTTGTTATGGAGTCTCAGAAGATTATGAGGCGGAAGTATTGGAGTAAGACAGGCACGAACAAAAGGCCTGAGAGTGAATGGGTTTCTTCAGCTGTGGCCATCCTGGTTGGATGCCATTAGTTGCTCTCATGCTGTGGGTTCTGTCCAAGAGTTGAATGAATAGACAAGAGACTATCTCCTAGAATCTTAGAGAACAGGGGGATTACCAGGTGGCACGCCACAGTTCTTATTAGAGCCTCAACGGCTGGAAATGCCACAAAGTGCATGAGCAGAAATCCAGTGGTCAGGATGAATCAAGAAAATGAACCCACTCTGTAAAAGCCGCTCTTTTTATTGAATCTACCTTTTAAAAATGGCGGCCTACGGCTGTATCACTGCCTTTTTTCACCTCGCTAGATTTCAGTTTGCATGCAGTGAATTCAATGTACAAGTGAGACACAGCAATAAATTAGCATATAATTAACATTTGTTACATTGGACCAACAGTAATACTGAATATAAAATAAATGCAGTTAATCACATCTCTTGCACTACAGGTACAGGTACAAGCAACATGACATTCAAACATCTGGGTTCACAGCGACGAGTGGATCGAGTCTCTAAACGAGTCTGAAGGCTCCTCGTCCCACAGCCAGGACACCAGTCCGGTCAAGCACTTTGAATTCAAACGACTGCAGATGCGTCTCGCCGTCCTGGCTGCCTTGTTGAACATTAGAACCAAAAAATAATAATAATAATAATAATCTGTTCGACATCGTCACACGGAAAGTGGCTACAAAAAGTAGCAGCAGCAACATTAGAGTTTAGTTGTTAACATGAGATCCTTTTACAGTCCGGTGATTGACCTCCACGTAGGATTTCAGAGGTGCTCCTTTTCAGGACCCCTCCCCCGCTCTCACACACACACACACACACACACACACACACACACACACACACACACACACACACACACACACACACACCAGCAGAAATGCCACCTGCGTGAAAGGATCTGATCAAGTGTCCATTTTGGTGGCTGTACAAACAACAATACACTTTTTGACAGTAAAAGTTCCCAGTGTGAGGTTAAAACAGACACAAACAAAACAAAACAACATGACCAGCACTGACTCATAGAATTATTGACAGATATATATTTTCATATTGTTTGGATCCAGCCCCACTTTTTGAAGCACACTGGAGAGAGAGGTTTTGAATGGAAGCACCCACTCGTTAGCACCAGAAGCCTGGGAAGGCCGTAACCCCCGGAGCACCGCAGGAGGAAACGAGGAGGTAAACACAGCACTCCAAGGAAACAGAAATACAAGTGGAGGGAAAGCACCATTGAGCTGGCTGGTTTTGTTCCCTCCACAGAGGGACAATGTGATAGGGGGGACATTTCATCTGGGGCCGTGTGAAGCACCAACAGGACTCTCTTCATTTTCTCTGACAGATAAAAAAAGAAGACAGGACTCAAGATGAACCACGCTGACTCTAAACAAACCTCTAAATCTTACTTCCTGGCTAGACTGAACTTCTAGTACAGGACAGTTATTTTGGTGTCACTCAAAAGCAGAAAACCAGCAACTAGTTAAAAACCCTTTAGCATTATTTACTTCATCACAGGAAGACCAGAGCGACGATTGTTGGTTTTATCTTCTTTTTTGTCACAGATTGTGATTTATTCGTTAAAGAAAAAAGTGTAAATTTTCCTCCCAGTACTAAACATTAAGCTCATGACGAGAAGAGAGCGGCTCGGATTAAAACACACAGGACTGCTGCAGGTTCTGATCATAAAACATTCATATGAATAGATGTGATATTAAAGGAGTTGGTTTTCATATTCTAGTGTTTAATTATTACATGTTCAGCTTTAAAACTTGTTTTGACTTACTACTGGACTCACTTCAGACGGGACTAAGCAACCAGGAGAAAAACACAAGTCTGAGAATGTAGCTGTGATTTTAAAACAGGACGTCTCTAAAACGGACAGAATGTGTCTGCAGATCAGAGGAGATTCTCCACATTCATCTTTTTGAGGATCAGACAATAATCTGACCAGCTGAAGAACAACAGAAACCAGCCTGTATGACCGCGACACATTTTAGTCTGAGATGTTTTCCAAAAATAACTCTTGTTACTTAACTAACAGCAACTGAAAACAAGATTCAACTCTAGTGTAAAACTTCTAAAACAATAGATCAAAAAGTGGCTGAACTCAAATATGAATGAGGGTAAAGTTCTTTAAACTGAACGTCTGCCTCCACTAACAAGGCTGTGATGGTCTGTTTAAAACCATCACACCTACCAGTCTGAACACGGACTGGGACAGCTGTTACTGATGACATCATCGTTTCAGAGTGTTGGGATGAGTCCGCTCTACCACTGGTCTTAAAGACATGTTGGTTTAGCAGTTTTCTGTGATGGGTTAAAAATATTTTAGACTTTTTTTGGGGTGTGGGTGGATGGCCACAAGACCCCAGCTTGCTTTAAACCCATATACAGTATAGGGTCAACTATTATCACTAACCAACACAGTAACACACTACAAACCCACATAAATATGCTGTGAATGGTGAGAGCTGTGGTTCAGGCTCACTGAGGAGGGGTGACAGCAGGAGACGGGCGGAGATTTAAAAAAGCAACACAAACTTTTCAACAGGAATCACACTTCTGCATAGAGCTACAAATATAGATCAACTGTTATATTTAAACAACATTTATGCAAAAGTTGTGCAACGTTTATTGTTGCAATTTAGTCACAAAGAGTCTTCATGGGATGACAATTCATCCTCTATTCATGAGCAATGTTCTGAGAAAATGTGAGATTGTGTTGATGTCTCCAAACAGTCACAACTTAGGTCACCGCCCTTCTCCAAGCTGTCTCACCTTACTCAAACTTTGGACTCATAGAAACTAAATTAGGTTGGGTTCCAGACATCGCCACCAAGAGAGCAAAGATTATTCAGTTCCAAAAACATTTTGACCCTAATCTCAATGTCACAATAGGAACCTCTTAAAGACAAAACATGTAACTATTTAGTATGAGTAACTTCAGATGGACATTTTACCCTGTGAGCTTTGAGGACCTTTGCTAATTCTAACTCTCCTTTTAGATTTAGTGGTGCTGAATCTCATAACCGCCAGTCGTCTTCTCAGATCTAAGATGTCATCCGACTCTACTTCGAATGAATTCCCTGCAACAAGATCAACATGGACAGTGTGTGAAAAGCTGAAGCATTCCTCTAAACCTCCCCGAAGCAGCGTTAAAGAAACGAGCATAGCATGTGAGCATGTAGAAAGAGTGACCGCTGTGAGTTTAACGAACAGGCTGCTTCTCAGAAAATGTTCCTTCAAATCAAATCCTTCACAACCAAACCGTCAGCTCCTCAGTGGGACGCTGAGACAAGGCCAGCGTGGTGACGGTGTCTGATGTGACCCATGTGACCTGATGGTCAGACTGGAGAAGATGGCCGACGATACGCCGTGAAGCGCGGCTGTGTGGATCCAAGGCATCCGCTTGGGGAAGGAAAACAATGTGGGATTTTCCGGTCTTGGATTAACATAATTTATAATACAGGAATCCTTATTATATACGTATAAAGGCTCTAACACATGTTACAGTATAATTTCATTCCACTAAAACACTGCTGAATATTAGCTGAATCACATTACATTTCCTTCCACAACATTGGCTCCTGTTTGACAGAAACGTCAGTGGACAGTATTTCCACTCTCTTGTGTTTTGTACAATAAATACACAGTACACTGAGGGGTGGCTTCTGCTAGGATTGAGCTGTAAATTGGCAAAGTATTTAAGCAAAAAAGTGCACCAAGAGCAAACGTCAGCCAGCCAGTTGTACCGTCAGGACAGGAATCCGATGTTTTCAGCTCCTGTTCTGTTTTCATGTCCTGGATACGTCCTCTGTGAGACATGTGTCCAGCCCTTTGGATTCATAACATGACAAAACACAGCGGAAGACTAATAATGTTGTCAGTAATTATTATTATAATAAAAATAACATTGTCAACAATTAATCTCCCAAGTTCCACTTCATAGAAGTGGAAATTCAAAAACAGAAAAGAGGGTTGTGTCAGCGCGCGTCAGCTGAGCAGTGGTTACGATTCCACCATGATGGAGGGCAGGACGACGGGGACATCATCAGGGAGGTCCTTTCCTCTTTACGTCTGCTCTGTTTTGTTCCTTCCACCACTCAAGAGGCGGTCTCACCAGCCTGCCTCGTTTCCTTCTCACCCGCTCGGTGCCGTGTCCGTCCGTCTGTATCCGTCTTCTGCTCCTGTGTCTCACTCAGTGCCCCTGGCAGGTCTTGCAGCACATCTGTCTGAAGTACGCTCGGCTACAGAACTTGAACTTCAAAACCAGCGGGCAGTAAGCCACTTTGTTTACATCTTTGCATTCTGTGGAAAAAAGGAACAAGGCTCAGTTACAGTGATGAGTTCTAGGAAAAGCCTTTTTGTAAATAGTACAGTTTGTCTCACATTTTAAGAGGTGGCCTGTCTGTAACCCCTGTCCTTACCTATCAAGTCAAACCCACACATTTTAGTCTGAGCAATAAGGATCTGATGTTCTGAAAATTAAATATCTAGAAGGTAGTTCAGACTTATGACGGCAATTTGTGGCCGTTTGGGGAGAGTAAAATCAAACGTTAGCACCAAAACTGACCTGGGAACACATTAGGTAACATGGCCTCTCATTTATTTATTATTTATTTATTTAACTTGTGTTTCAGGAGGATGACCTCTCATTTATTTATATGTTTCAGGAGGATGACCTCTCATTTATTTATATGTTTCAGGAGGATGACCTCTCATTTATTTATATGTTTCAGGAGGATGACCTCTCATTTATTTATATGTTTCAGGAGGATGACCTCTCATTTATTTATATGTTTCAGGAGGATGACCTCTCATTTATTTCTATGTTTCAGGAGGATGACCTCTCATTTATTTATATGTTTCAGGAGGATGACCTCTCATTTATTTATATGTTTCAGGAGGATGACCTCTCATTTATTTCTATGTTTCAGGAGGATGACCTCTCATTTATTTATATGTTTCAGGAGGATGACCTCTCATTTATTTATATGTTTCTCTAGGATGACCTCTTATTTAATTATTATTTATAAATCTAACATATGTTTCAGG
>SSNR01000095.1:739299-776379 GCA_006937965.1 Callopanchax toddi
GACAGGCAGTGCTCTAAATGCCTTATCACGATCAGAGTGTCTTCCCTTATTAGGCTTTGGCCCCTGCCTCCACAGAGCCAAATGAAACGAGACATTGCCTCACTGCTGTCCGTAAAGGAACAATTAGCCTACAGCTAATCCCATTAGCCAGCCTGTAAACGCTGCTCACGTTTTCCATTCAGGCTAATCGAAAGGCCCCTCTCTATGCATCTGAATAGCCATCCATCATGTGTAAGTGTATATGGAGGGCTGAGCTGTTTCACTTTGACCAGGAGCCAACATCACTGGAAAGATTAATGTAGCTGGCAAAGTGTAGAGGTGTGTTTCATCCAAGTGTGTTTAGGTCACAGCAGAACTGTGAAGTTGAAGATGGAGATGGTTTATAACCTTTTTCACTGGGGCTTCATGTAAAAACAGTCCAGAAAATACAGCAAAAGTCTGTCTGGTGACCATGACCTTTGCTCCCGATTCTTCTCACTCAGACAATTCTAATCACTTACAGACTATTTATGCGCCATACGTTATGCTATCTTACCATCACCAGTGGAGACCGGGGTGGCGTCACACTTGCTCTCACACTGCTGCATTGTGGCTGGCCGGAGAGATTCTGCACACTCATTTGATGGCTGTCCAGTATAGGACAGACATGCCACCGTCCTCATCTGCTGGCCCAGGCCGCACTGAGCTGAACACTGGAACAGAAAGACATCACAGCAAAGCTTACTGCTGGGTCAGGACCACATTCAGTCCACGGGTTTAACAAGGTTAATCAGGACCATCTATTCCCTGTGACCCTGAAGGCTGTGCTCTCTCACACACACACACACACACACACACACACACACACACACACACACACACACACACACACACACACACACACACACACACACACACACGGCACACCTTCATCCAATCAATCAGCAGGAAACTTTGATATATTTACCCAAAAAGAGCATTCATATATAAAGCATTACGGGATCTTTGATTCCTCTTTTAACCTCAAATCATGAGTTATTTCTTATTTTTTATACTTTGTTCTTTAAATATTATTTTCCTATTTTTTATCAATATCTGACTTTTTCTAGCAGAATTTTAACTTTTTTTTTTTTTTTACAGTCGACGTAAATCTTTTATTCTTTAAATTGGAAAAAAGTTATAACATTTTGACTTTTTCTCAAAATTTCAACTTCTCTTTTTTAGTGGCTCTAATAAAAATGCATTTTTGCTATTTATAATGAAACATGCTGCAGGTGACACTCATCCCAGTCTGTTATGACTAGATTCTACCCTTCTCTAGATTGGATTGAACACCAGTTACATAAAGACACATTTTTAGACCATGACGTTTACATCAGCACAGCAGATTTTCTTTTTATGACTCATCGATGACAGAAAATGCAGAAATGTCTCAGGTTGTGTGCAACATCGAGTAACACTTCCATCCACGAGCATATGGTCGACGCTGGCTGGATGTTTGTGAGATGCTATGAAAACTGTTGTTGACGTGAAGAGTTTGCAATGCAGACGCCATACAGAGCGTTTGCCTTCCTTTGACACACTTTTGTCCAAGTGCCAGTTGTAATAAAAGCTGAGATTTGTCTATTAAACTTCTTCGAAGAAAGAAAGAATAAAACAAAGGCCAATAAAACACATTGGCTGCAGGTGCCAGCTCACTTTTGACATAAATTAAAAATCAGCATATCTCTACCATGAATCAATGAGTTTCATTTAGCTGATGTTGCAAACACAGGGCATATACAACTTAGTGTGTGATGTAAAACCAGCTCCTCTCCATCACCTTCACACATCTCATCCTGCTGCATCAGATTAGTGATCTTGCATCATCCCTTCCCAATTAGAAGTCTTTATTATGGCCAGCCCTGACAGATGGCACACATCAATGGTGCAACTAAAGTGGGATTTGAACTGGTAACCTCTTGGCCCGTGAGAGTGGGTGGTCCAGAATTGGCAAAACTATTTACTTTCTTCCACTTAAAGGCTGCCCAGCTAAGGGCTGGAGCATTGAGAGCGAAGCCAGAACAACAGAATCAAAAATTCTAGAGGATGAAAAATGTCTCGTCTCGTCTTCTTCCGCTTATTCGGGTCCGGGTCGCGGGGGCAGCATCCCAATCAGGGAGTCCCAGACGGTCTTCTCCCCAGCCACTTCTACCAGCTCCTCCGGCAGGATCCCAAGGCGCTCCAGGGCCAAACCAGAGATATATTTTCTCCAGCGTGTCCTGGGTCGACCCGGGGGCCTCCTGCCGGCAGGACATGCCTGAAACACCTCCCTGGGGAGGCGTCCAGAGGGCATCCTAACAAGATGCCCGAACCACCTCAACTGGCTCCTTTCGACATGGAGGAGCAGTGGTTCTACTCCGAGTCTCTCCCGAATGTCCGAGCTCCTCACCCTATCCCTAAGGCTGAGCCCGGCCACCCTGCAGAGAAAACTCATTTCGGCCGCTTGTATCCGCGATCTCGTTCTTTCGGTCATTACCCAGAGCTCATGACCATAGGTGAGGATTGGGAGGTAGATCGATCGGTAAATCGAGAGCCTCGCTTTCCGGCTCAGCTCCTTCTTCACCACAACAGACCGGTTCAGCGTCCGCATCACTGCAGACGCTGCCCCAATCCGCCTGTCGATCTCCCGCTCCCTCCTTCCCTCACTCGTGAACAAGACCCCGAGATACTTGAACTCCTCCACTTGAGGCAGGATCTCTCTCCCGACCTGGAGGTGGCAAGCCACCCTTTTCCGACCGAGAACCATGGCCTCAGACTTGGAGGTGCTGATCCTCATCCCAGCCGCTTCACACTCAGCTGTGAACCTCCCCAGCAAGAGCTGAAGGTCAGAGCCTGATGAAGCTAGGAGGACCACATCATCTGCAAAAAGCAGAGACAAGATTCTCCTGTCACCAAACTCAACCCCCTCCACACCACGGCTGCGCCTAGAAATCCTGTCCATAAAGGTTATGAACAGGACCGGTGACAAAGGGCAGCCCTGGAGGAGTCCAACCCTCACTGGGAACAGGTCTGACTTACTGCCGGCTATGCGGACCAGACTCACACTCCTCTGGTACAGGGACTGAATGGCCCTTAACAAAAGACCATCCACCCCGTACTCCTGGAGCGCCCCCCACAGGGTGTCCCTGGGGACACGGTCATAAGCCTTCTCCAAATCCACAAAACACATGTGGATTGGTTGGGAAAACTCCCATGACCCCTCCATCACCCTAGCGAGGGTAAAGAGCTGGTCCACAGTTCCACGACCAGGACCAAAACCACATTGCTCCTCTTCTATCTGAGGTTCAACTATCGACCGGACCCTCCTCTCCAGGACCCTGGAGTAGACCTTCCCAGGGAGGCTGAGGAGTGTGATCCCCCTATAGTTGGAACACACCCTCTGGTCCCCCTTCTTAAAAATGGGAACCACCACCCCGGTTTGCCACTCCACAGGAACTGCCCCCAATGACCACGCAATGTTGCAGAGACGTGTCAGCCACGACAGTCCTACAACATCCATAGCTTTCAGATACCCAGGTCGGATCTCATCCACCCCCGGGGCTCCGCTGCTGCGTAGTTTTTTACTACCTCAGCGACTTCTGCCCCAGAGATTGGACAGTCCATCCCCAGTTCTCCCAGCTCTGGTTCCTCATAGGAATGCGTGTCGGTGGGATTGAGGAGCTCCTCAAAGTATTCCTTCCACCGCCCGACTATAGCCCCAGTTGATGTCAGCAGCTCCCCGTCCCCACTGTAAACAGTGTGAGCGAGTTGCCGCCTTCCTCCCCTGAGGCGTCGGATGGTTTGCCAGAACCTTTTTGGAGCCGACCGATAGTCTTTCTCCATGGTCTCGCCGAACTCCTCCCATGCTCGAGATTTTGCCTCGGAAACTGCCACTGCCGCACCCCGCTTGGCCCTCCGATACCCATCAGCTGCCTCTGGAGACCCACAGACTAGCCATGCCTTGTAGGCCTCCTTCTTCAGCCTGACGGCTCCCCTAACCTCTGGTGTCCACCAGCGGGTACGGGGGTTACCGCCACGATTGGCACCGGCTACCTTGTGACCACAGCTAGCAACAGCCGCCTCAACAATCGCAGAGCGGAACAAGGCCCATTCGGACTCAATGTCCCCCACTGCTCTCGGGACGCGGTCGAAGCTCTGCCGGAGGTGGGAGTTGAAGACCATCTTGACAGGCTCTTCTGCCAGGCGTTCCCAGCAGACCCTCACTATACGTTTGGGCCTACCAGGTCTGCGTAGCATCTTCCCCTGCCATCTGATCCAACTCACCACCAGGTGGTGATCAGTTGACAGCTCCGCTCCTCTCTTCACTCGAGTGTCCAAAACATACGGTCTCAGGTCAGATGATGCAACTATAAAGTCAATCATCGACCTGTAACCTAGGCTGCCCTGGTACCAGGTGTACCGGTGGGCATCCTTATGTTCGAACATGGTGTTCGTTATGGCCAAACTGCGACTTGCACAGAAGTCCAAAAACAGAACACCACTCAAGTTCAGATTGGGTGGGCCGTTCCTCCCAATCACGCCCCTCCAGGTCACGCTGTCATTGCCCACGTGAGCGTTGAAGTCCCCCAGCAGGACTATGGAGTCCCCAGTAGGAGCGCTATCCAGCACTCGTCCCAGGGACTCCAAAAAGGGTGGGTACTCTGAGCTGCTATTTGGTGCATAAGCACAAACAACAGTCAGGACCCGTTCCCCAACCCGAAGGTGCAGAGAAGCTGCCCTTTCGTCCCCCGGAGAAAACCCCAACATACAGGCAGAGAGTCTTGGGGCTAACAGAAAGCCCACCCCAGCCCTCCGCCTCTCACCCGGAGCAACTCCAGCATACAAGAGAGTCCAACCCCTCTCAAGGACTCGGGTTCCAGAGCCAACACTATGTGTCGAGGTGAGCCCGACTATATCTAGCCGGTATCGCTCAGCCTCTTCCACAAGCTCCAGCTCCTTCCCCGCCAGAGAGGTGACGTTCCATGTCCCAATAGCCAGTTTTTGTGTCCGGGGATCGGACCGCCAAAGCTCCCGCCTTGGTCTGCCATCCGATTCACATTGCACCAGACCCTTCATGTTCTTCCTGCAGGTGGTGGGCCCACAGGTGGATGAGCCCATGTATCCAGTTCGGGCTGGGCCCGGCCGGGCCCCATGGGCGAAAGCCCGGCCACCAGGCGCTCGCTCATGGGCCCCAACCCCAGGCCTGGCTCCAGGGTGGGACCCCGGTAACCCTCCAGGCCGGGTACACTGGCTCGATGATTGTATTTCCATAAAGAGTCTTTTGAACCGTACTTTGTCTTACCCCTCACCTAGGACCAATTTGCCATGGGTGACCCTACCAGGGGCACAAGTGCCCCAGACAACATAGCTCCTAGGATCATTAGGGCACTCAAACTCCTCCACCACGATAAGGTGACGGTTCACGGAGGAGATGAAAAATGTCAATATTCATAAAGTTGAAGCCTCAGTTTTTTATGATGGCAGTTTGGATAGATACACTCCAGAATGTTACAAACAGTGACCTGATAAAAGTCTCTCTTTGGCCTTGGAGCGAACTTAAATGGACTAGTGTTGCTAATTAGCATCTAAACACTTCTGGCCTTATAGAAACCAGATGGAGTATTAGGATTAGTACTTTTATCAAAAATCTACTATATCCAGTCCTATACAAGTCTGCTGCCCCCTGGTGGAGGATCTACAGGCAGAAAGGGACAGTTTTATTACTGTTATATTGTCATTTAATTGCATAATAAAAAATTACGATATAGTTGTTTTATTAATAAATGTCGTGTGTACTTGTATAGCGCTTTCTAAGTCCTAGAACTCCCAAAGCGCTTCACACTACATAGACACATTCACCCATTCACAAACACATTCACACGCTGATGGCAGTTAGCTTCACTTTAGCCACAGCTGCCCTGGAGCAGACTGTCAGAGGCTGGAGTCACCGCAAACAATCTGGTGCCTATGGGCCCTCCTCACCACCACCAGCAGGCAAGGTGGGAGAAGTGTCTCCAAGGACACAACGACCCTGTAACCCAGCCGGAGCTGGGATCGAACCAGCGACACAGCAGGACGGAGCACCGTGTCATTTAGCTAAAATCAGAACTAAGTGGCTCAGGGAACAAAACATCTACATGTTGTGTCCATGACCAGGAAACTCCTCAGACCTTAATTCCATTGAGAACTTGTGCTCAATCCTCAAAAGGCAGATGGACAAACAAATCCCACAAACTCCAAGCACTGATTATGAAACATTGGCTGCCATCAGTCAGGAATTGGACCAGACGTTGACTGACAGCATGCCAGGGCGAACTGCATTGGTCTTGGAAAAAAAAAGGACCAGCATTGCAAATATTGACTCATAAACTTGATGTAATTGTCAATAAATGCCTTTGAAACTTATGAAATGCTTGTAATTATATTTTAGTAACCAAAGGAACATCTGACAGAAAGATCTAAAAACACTGAAGCAGCAAACTTTGTGGAAACCAATACTTTGAATCTCTAACTGTTTGGCCATAACTGTATAACAGAAGAAATGAAGATAGAAGGACAAAGCACTACTGCACTGAGTTAAGAATTCTGCTGCTGCTCTATCTGGGCCAGACCATTATTTACGTATTCATCAAAACATACTGAGTTTATCTGTTTGATCTACAGTCCAAGTGTTTGATATTAAAACTGATTTTTCTCTAAAAGCGTGGGTCTGATACAAGAGGGTGGTATGATGGGAATCCAAAGAAGAGCTGTCAATTCTGACCTGAAAAAACAAATGAAACATGACATCTCCCACTCAGACAACTGCCCTCTAAACATCAGAACACGCTGTTTAAAATTCCTCTTTTACTCTAAATTATAATCAAATGCTGTAAAGTAAGGAGACATGTTGTTGTAGATATAACTATGCGTGACGCACAACTTTCTGGAGTGGTCTCAGCAGCGTGAGTCAGCGGTGTTGTAAAGTGTTCAGCAGATTTTCTCTGTGCGCACTCAGTCATGTCAGGGTGAGCCCCAGAAAGCTACTCCTCTGTCTCCATCCAAATAGTGTTCCTGGAAGTGACAGAGAGTCCTGCACCGAGGCAGAGATAAACTTCAAACAGCCACGAGGACATCGCTGCCAACAATCACACACACAGGCCTGTCGGAACAGTTGGACTCACAAACTCGGCCTCTACGCACACACATGCGTCACGGCTCTACTTGGAACTCCCTGCATGACACACAGGTGTGTGTAAATTATACAAACCATTCACTAACACATGGAACTCAACTGTGCATGTTTTGACTTGAAAATATTTAAGCTATCCTGTTAAAAGGTTAAACATCTTAACACTTTTTGTGACGTTTTCTTTGTTAGTGTTGTGCTATAACCGACTTGCAGTCCTACCTGTCCCCAGTCCCCAGGGATCCAACGAGGAGGAGGACAACGTCCTAAACTGCAGCGGATTCGGACTGGAGGTTTGTTGTGGTTTGGGCAGTGGGTGGGTGGGAAGGTTTTAGTCAAGTCGCTGCTTTTACACAAGGCAATGCGGTGCTTAAAGCCTGGACCACATTTAGGAGTGCACTAAAGACAGAAGTAGATGTAAACAGAAGGAACTCGACAGCACAATCAGCTTAAAAAACAAAGACCGTCTCACCTCAGACCAATCCAGAGTGACCCACTTTGGTGGACAGGACTGATTATTGCAAGACTCTTTTTCAATCGGTCGATGAGTCAGACAAAAGGTATCCTCCAGTGTCTCCTCTTCTGCAGGACCAATCTTCCTGATGCACAGGACTGTCCTTGTCCTTATTCCACCGTCACACGTCTTTCCACACTCTGACCAGTCACCAATGAACCACCTGCCAGAGAGAAGAACCACAGCCGAGAGGACAGACGTGAAACTGTGATGGTAAAATGATTATAAGGGAAAGCCAGGAAACACATCACACCACTATTTACTAATTCAGAAACGATATTTGTTTTTATGACGTTTTCTAGTTGATGCATGAATAACTGCACTTTACAGATTATGTTTTACCTGAAACAATATCAACAAACACTGCCCTGGCAACCAGACACTTTACTCTTCACTGACGATAAATGCTGACACACTTCTTCTGATATCAGCTGAGATTTGAGCAGCTTCTCCAAACCTGAGGCCATGGCTCTTGACTGGAAAAAGATGCAATACTTCCTTGGGGTTGGGTATGAGTGGTTGAGAATGATAAGGACTGAGGAGCAGAGGAAAGCTAGTTTCACGGTACCTGGGAGGCAGCTGGGAGTTTAGCGTCTTGTCCGAGGATACTTCGACACATGACTTGAGCCTGAACTGAACCTTGATCTCCTGATCAGTGGACAACCTTTCTTCCTCTGAGCCATGATCGCCCCTAAAAGTGGTCTGGATCATCCTAATGAAGTGAGGAGCACTATCATCTGGGCATCTCAGAGTAAAGTTGCTGCTACTCCTCATTGAAAGGTGTCAACTGAGGTGGTTGAGGCATCTGATTAGGATGCTTTCTGGTCACATTCCTCAGGAGGTTTTCTGGGCACATCCCATTAGGATGATCATCCCTGGACAGACAGAACCCCCTGGAAGTATCCAGTCTGGTCTGGGAACACACTGGCACCCCCAGGAGGAACTAGAGTGTTGCTGGACCTGTTACCTCCACAATCTGACCTCAGATTACTGAAGGACTATGATGGGTGGATGGTGGTGACTGATACAGTGTTAGGTACTAACAGAAATTGTTAAGTGACTCAAACTGAATCCAGTTCAATTTTGAATCTCAAATTTGACAGAGCAGCTTAAATTAATTTAAAACAATAATTCAAGAAGACATGTCTTATGTTTGGTGTCTTATGTTTGGTGGGAATTGAGCCAATCCAGTTGGTTTTTTGCATCAAAGGGAAATTTTATTCTAGGGATGTACCGATACTTAAATCTGAGTACTTGCCGATACCGAGTACCGATACCGATACTTCTATCACACAAAAATGCAATGAATTGGAATACAGGTTTTATTTTTTCTTCTCTGCTTTTTACAACAAATAACTGAGTTAGATAAAAAAATAAAATATATTAATAAAAATGATCACAAAACTAAAATATAAGGTGAAAAATAACCATTTTCTGTGATTTCACAGTGAAATTATTGCAGTTTTCCACATTTTAACCAAATAAAATGAACTATTTGGCACCATCTCCAGCTCTCAACCCACACTGTTCCTATTTAGCTCAATAGCTCCCCCTAGTGTTCAATATAGGAAACTACAACAGAAATCACAAGTCACAGACAGTGAAGCCACTGGTATCGGTTCCTGGTATCGGGTAACTTTAACCGATACCGGTATCGGTGCATTTCTATTTTATTCAGTTATTTATTTACAGTAAAGTCCATACCCACTGGTGACATCACTGAAAGCGGGTGGAATCTCTAGAAACCGGAAGAAACCCTCTGACTGGGGCAATAGTCAGATCGGGAGAAACACTGCTGTCAATCAGTGACAAACTATATTCTAATTCTGAGTATTTAAATCAACTCCTGCTCAAAAAAGTCATGGTGACGCGTTAGAATGCTAAATTACCTGTTTATAAAACTCTACAATTTTGCATGAGACCGTTTGTTTAGCTTATGGTGTTTAAGCGGCGGCGGCACATACAGTAGCATAGAAATCCGGACGTTGTTCGGGCGAAACAAACTATTGTTTTGCTTGGCAGACGGTTACTGACGAGCGTGTTTCACACAGAGCATCCTACTGCAACTTAAAGCTTTTGGCCTCAATAAGAGACAGTTTTATTCAACCCACCTGTCTACACATTAAACATTTTCATAAAACAACAGCACTCCAAACACATTCATCTTGTGAGAAATGACATCATCTGTAGGAATGTATACAGAATTAACAACACGCTCAAACATCTGTGTCAGCTTTCATTAGCTGAGCCCATAAAACCCTGGCTAAACTAAAACAATAGTGTTTACATGGCCTCCTTCAGACAGACAGCCCCTCCTGTTGGCCCTCCTTAACAAACATGTGTGTGTTATAACTCAGTACACAAATGGCCCTAATCAAAACAAATGAGACACCAATGAGTCCTGTGAATACAGATGTAAATAATCTAAGCTCATATGAAAAGAAACAATACAATAGATTTATAATACTATTACTAGAGGGAGGTTAATACCAACACTCATCTACTCCCACATGAACTGTTTCACTGTTCCATACTAATTACAGTTCGAAAACTAATTAAAACTGCATTTATTTCCTCTTCTTCCAGACATGACTGAGGTGAGTCAGGACATGCCTCCACTTGCAATTAGAGGTTTATGAACATTTGGCCACCAAACAGGCATGTTCAAATTCGACCTATACACGTGCGCTTTTCCCCTGGAGGAGCAGTAATGAAGCCAAAACACTCAAACACAGGTGGTCATTCTCAGAGCTCTTATTTCTGGCACCAAGCAAACACCAAAAATAGTTAAGATATGAAGTTACAAATTACTGCTATTTTATTATTTTCTTCCAAACAAATTTTACTATGACACCTGACAGAAGGTAAATTATTATCATGAGTTGGTCTAATTTTTATGGAAGTGTTTTCTCTTTTATATCTGTAAGAGAGGCTGCTGTTCTCAACGGCTCATGATTATCTTATATTTGGATTCAGTAAATCCTTTAGCGTTGCTAGTCTTTTAGAGTTTTGGTCCACTCTTCTTCTTTGTGTTTAATAATAGACCTAACTCAAACCTTTTTGACACTTCACAGTTGTCTGGTAGCTGATCCGTTCTGATGTTTGGTGAAAGATTTCAGAAATGGAAGTGGTGTCCCCCATGTGGTGGCAAAAGGACGTTGCAACTTAACTCAGCAGTAACCTTACACAATCAGCAGCTAAGAGGGTATTGTTTTCATATGAGCAAATGCTAACGCATTCAGATGTCTGCAGCACTATTATAGAGCTAGCCAGAAGTAAAAAAGAAGACAAGAAAAACTAAACCTCCACTTGTTGTTCCATGCAAGCTAGTTGTAGCATTGCTGCACAGCTAGCTGCTACAGGAAGTTCAAAACGTAGCAGAGGGAGGTGACCAGGAGGCATACTGGTCAAATGCATATGGATGGAGACATTGTGTACGCCCGTTGCATTTATTTTGTGTGTAATTTGATCAACTGTCATTAGTTGTGGATGTGTAACTAAATGCAGCAAACAGAGCAGTTCCAACAGGGATCGTGGGGGCAGTGTTGAACAGTACAGCTCAAGGAAGAAAGAAGACCAACTTTTTAAAGGGAGGTTCTGCAAATGTGTACGTAATTATAAACAGGTCTATGATGTAATCTGGCCTGGGCAATGGGACAGAGTTGGGTTAGGTTATGATCCATGTCTAATGAACATAGATGAGGGTTGAATTGTAGCTGGACCAGTAAATCTTGAGCCTAGCCTTCAGCTCAGCTCCTTCTTCACTACAACAAACCAAAACAACGCCCTTGTTACTGAAGATGAAGCTCCGATCCATCAGCCCACCTCTCACTTCATCTAAACAGGACACCAAGATACTTAAATTCATCCACCTGATGTAGAGACTCATTCCCAACCCTGAAGAAGCACTCCATTTTTTCCAGGTAAAACACAGGAATGTTGCTTTAGTACTGACTATTTATTGCCACCAAGTTTCTCTGGCAATGAGCAATAGCCAGTCAATGTTTCCCCTATTAGTATATTTGTAGAAAATATCAAATAATATAAATTTGCCATTAGAGGATGCGTTGCAAGTATTTTGTGTAAATAATGAGTCCATTTTAGGTTTACAAAATACCCGTTGGGAAAATGTGTTTTCACACCGTCTCTGGTTATAAAATGACTATGATTGTAATTCTTTTACTGCAGCACAGACCTAAGGAGGCTAGTTAGAAATGTTGTGATGAAACAAGCTACAAGCTGACAGTCGAGAAGTATTTCAGGTATTTATCAGGCACAAAAATCCACGTTTTCTGTGATTTACATTATTATAAACTGCTGGACTGTGTCCTCTTCGCCTTGGGCTCTGTAAACTGTACCTGACATTTCACTCTAAATCCAGACACTTTGTAGGGGTTATAATAGTAGCCAGCTGATAATACAGGACCAAGTGTTACGCACTCTGGAAGACACGGCTCAGTGTTGCAGTCTCTCTGGTTCTCTGGGGGCTTGCTGTCCTGGTCACAGTAGCTGTTCTGTACCACCGAGTTGTCATCTAGTCTCTTACACACCACCTCCTGCCTTTGGGAACCTGCAGTGGGGAAAACACTGATCAATAAAGCAGCACACAGCTTTAAAAGCCCCTGAGACACACTCTGAGGCGGCTCGTCGAGCGGAGCGCTGTGTTTGAATGGAGATGGTATTGCTTTCATTCTGTAGTGGATCCAGACATGTAAATTCCTGATTCTTTCCAGGATATGTTGGCAAATCACTTTTACAGAGCAGGGAGCTCTTTACTTTGGCTTCTGTTGGGGAAAGCGAGGGCTACCGTATCGGTGTCACACCTCCCACTGTGTATGTGGCTGCAAGTGTTTTTGTGTGTGTGCGCGTGTGTGTGTGTGCGTGTGTGTGTGTGCCATACCAACTAGAACTGGGTCTGTTTGAACCCTTATGGGATGTATCCACCAGCACACTCGTCTGGCAGATGTAATGAGATATGGGTGTGTGTGTGCATGTGCGTGTGTGTGTGTGTGTGTGCGTGTGTGTGTGTGTGTGTCTACATAAAATATAGAAAATCTGTGCTCTGAGTGAAAATGCATCTAAGACAAATATTGCAAACCTAGTGGTAAAACAGTTTTGTCATGCGGCTGTCAAAAAGTGTGTTTTTGTTCATTTTATTGCACGACTGATATATTAAACACCTCAATATTAGCTGAGCTAGCACTATCACATGAGAGATAATATTTTACAGATTTAAAGCTCTACAGATGTAGAGAAACACACTTTTGACACAAATCAAATCATTTGAATTGACAATGCAAAGGCATGTTTACGGTGCTGAAGGGCCAAGTGTGCTTCCCCTGTTGTAGGAACAGTCTCAGACTTCTGCTCTGGACTTGGAAGTCCTTCCTGAGAAAAACCCGCACGCTTATTCAGTCATGCTTTTACAAAATATTACAAACCCTCGTCCAGGCCACGCTTGACAACTGGGAAGGAACACTATTTATTGTTACATGAAACCCATTGCTTTTGGGCTAAAAGGTTTGGTTTAGTCATTCTTGAGGCTCTGGGCAGCGTTTCAGTGCGGTTTCAGACTTTAAATGTCTGACTTTGTAGGACTTAAGAAGAGTGGCTGCATTTCTGTCCAACACTGGTAAACCAGAAGCAACGCAGAGCAGCTCATTCACGAAACAGACACCGTATTCATTACTCTGGCTTAAAATATAGAAAATATACATATTGAATTTATTAGAGGGTTGAATCTCCAGCTATAAAGTAATGATTCTGGAAAGCCCTTGCAGATTATGAGTATGATGCTGGCTTTCTGCACACTGTTCTGCAGAATTTGTGGAAATACTGGTTTGGATAGTTTTACAAAATGACAGACAAACACAAGATTTAAAATATTACATTTTACAAAACTTGGATTTATTTTGTGTATTAAACCTAGAAGGGATCACACATTAAGGAGAGAAGCTACAGTGTAATCTACGTCAAAAAAATACTGGGTCAAATCAGTGTAACAGTTCTCCCTTTGAACAGTTTGTATGAACACAAAATATTTCAAGATCTGGCAACATGTTTTGGCAACTGCATTGTTGTCATTCCTTTCTCTAGTTCTGGCGCTGAGGATACTAAGCAATGAAGGGTTTCAGGTGTTATTTTGTTCCTTTCTTCATGTAAACACATCTTGTGGCACCAGTAGGTATAATTGCATTTTTTGTTTCTGTTTTCTTGGACAGGTCAGACCTGTAGGAAGGCCAGTCCAGCACTCATACCTCTACTTCTTCCACCATGCCCTTATAACATTATCAGAACTGTTTTGGTAAAGCTGTATGGACATTCTTGGAAAAGAATCATAAACATAAAACTGAATAGAAACACAGCACCACTCCACCTGTTGATCTCCAGCTTCATTCTAATTCCACTTATGAACGAGACCTAGAGAAACTTCTCAACTTGAGGCAGCACTTCATTCCCAACAAGGTGCTGACAATCCACCCATTTCTGGCTGAGGAACTTGTTTCCATCCAGATTGTTTTATACAAACAACATTTGCTCTCAATGAGAACAACAAGATCACATCATCTGCAAAAGGCAGCAATGCAATCCAAAGCCTTCTGACCTGGATAGGGACTGAAAGAGAGCCCATTGAGCCACGACAGCTTAAAGATGAAGTCAGTAGTTGTAGTGTTGACTCACCACCAGTACAGGTAGCTGAGCATTCAGACCAGGGCAGGTGGTGCCAGGAGAAGCCCACCTCATTGTCCCCGCTCCCAATGCGCTGGATGGGCACGTTGAACCTGTAGCGTATTCCCAGGTTTTGTTCTTGAAGGAGAACCTGCAGAGACAGCAGTAAGCAAAGGCTGACTTGTGCTCAATAAGATCTACTATTATTTTTAGCTAAATAAGTGGAAGTGGTTTAGATCTTAGAAACCTATGGCTAATTTTAACTATGGCTTGGTAGAGGAGGATAGGCTTGCTTGAGTTTTTTCCAACAGCTTGGACAGAAGTGAAACTCTAAAGACGATCAACTGATTGCTTGATGGAAAGTCAAACAGTTTGCAAACTTCACAGGTAAATAATGTAGAAATAATCTGAAGTTTCTGCTGCTAGCAGCTAAACTAGACTTTGTTTTTATGCATAAGAACCTGCATGCATGTGTAATTACTGTGATACAGTTTCTGCCAGTAATTTCATAATTATCTTAAGATTAAACCTAAATAAGAGTCACAACAAAGGCAGAGAAATGAAGACTGTAAGCAAGAACACATGAACACAATAGAGATGAGCTGAGAACTCAGGTCAAGTCACCAATAAAATTATTTTATAGGATAAAAAGTTTTTATGAGAAAACAGTTTAGCAGTAATGAACTAAACTATACTTATCCACCAGTTTGGACGGCAGATCAGGATTATCTTATAATCAAGTCACTTATAAACCCTGTTGTACTAATTCACTTTTTTCCTGCCATTTAGCTTCCCCCTACTTTTTCTGCAGGTGGTAGATATGTCACACTTGTTTTGATGATGTGGGGAGAGGGTGAAGATGAAGGTTTATTGAACCCTTCAAACATCTTTTCAAAGCAACATCCAAAAGGTTGTGAGTTATACTAGCTACAACATTCACAAATGTGATGATTTTGTTGGTACAAATATTTTAATGACACAAAAACCACCGCAATGTTTTGTTTGAAGTATTCTGATGTATCGGTATTACGGTACTATTATCAGTAACAAGCGTAAAAACAAACGCAAAACTAGAATATTTCTATTATTCTTTTGAATGCATTGTAATTTACATTTTATTTTACTGTCTATCTTTAAAAGAGTTTACATAATAAATAAACTAGTGATGTGTTTCTCTGCTGTGGAATTGTTTTGTCATGGTGTTTGGTTTTAGTCTGTGAATCTTAATAGCCTCATGTAAGAACTGCAGTCATAAGAAAGAAAACGTTTTCCTTTTTTATTTCTTTGTTTTGGTGTTTTTTGCTGTAGCTTTTGCTTGTTTTATTATTGCATTTCTTATGATTAGGAGATTGATACATTCATTGTGTAATAATTCTATTCACTGGTGCCCATGTTTACAAATAATATGAAACTGGTTTCATTATAATATGTCATAACTGGATTTTGTTCATTTGAGTTCTTGTCAGGTTGGCGTTGATCAGTGTCTTTCACTTTGCTCCATGTTTCGTTGCATACTTGCATATAGTATATTTTCTTCTAAGTGGCAATTGTGTGTATCACTTGTTTTTGTGTGTCTATTATAATATGAGAACGTTTCTGCTGCATCAAGTCATCAAAACTAATTTCTCATTTGTTTAAACTTTGGGTCGATAATTCTCTGATTGAAATTCTCACGAAAAAAAAACATGCTAAAGGTTAAAGCAGCTATGTGGAGCGTTTCAGCAAGAGAGCAGTTTTTGAATCTAACGTACCACAACCCCTCCCTAAACATCCTTTCTCCCAACCTCCCGCGTTCTATAGCCCCACCTATGCACGCGCGTGCGGTGGCGTGCACACGGCGCGTCACCGTGGTCTCTAAGCCTAAACTGTGGGTTGTGGCTCTGAGCTCCTGATCAAACTACGATTACACTGCAGGGCTCATTCACTTACAGTCACGAATCATGTTCTCACTCTGTACGAGGCTCTGAGACCTGTCTGTCACTGTGCTGATGAAACGTCGCTCTCAAAGTGTGAGCTGCTGCACTGAAGCTGCAGAACCTGGAAATGAGGAAATGCACTCGGTCCAAAATGGAATTCTTCATCAAAATAAAGAAGCAGAAATGTTTAAAAATAAAAATAAAACCCTCAGTAGTCAGGGAATGGATAACTATTTAGTAGAAATGAGCTCTGACTTCTCCAGAGACTAAACAGGAAGACACGGAGCGTCCTGCGCACGCGCAGTCCCCACTTCTACAGATTTGCACGAAGCGCATGCACGTTGACTGACAGCCGACAATGTAGAAAGTTTAATTTTATTGGCTGAAAAAGTTCACAAGTCAGACAGAATTCAAAGGGGTCTACAGGAGGAAGGAGGGTCTTAGAAGAATAACAGATGGTGTGGAACTCAAACCATAGATCATAGTTTAGACCTGAAATATCATTTAGAACATTTAGAAAACTTTGATACAGAGAAAAGTGTTCCACATGTCACCTTTAACTAGTATACATGTATGAACATGTTTATTGGCTCATCTAAGGATGGCACATTTGGCTTCTTGAAGGAGTGTCCCATTTTGTAGAGAACTATTTATTCACCACACCTTGTGACTTCAAATGCAGGCGATAGGGAATAGGGGAGGTGGAATTCACTCTTTCTCTCACTTTGGAACACTAATAAACAACAAGGCAAATATATCTTTTTATCAGCTGATTTAAAGAGGATGGCCTGGGGTGCCCTGATTGGGATGCTGCCCCCACAACCCAGACCCGGATAAGTGGAGGAAGGCGAGGCGAGATTTTAAATGAATGTTTTACTTAAAAAGTTACCATGACAACCAGGTTTTCAGTTGTAGGTCCCAGAGCCTCTAATGTCTCCGGTTCATCAGTGGGTCTCCTGTAATGGAAGGAAGTCCCTGCGATGTCAAACTTCCTGGGCCAGTCGATGGTCCACGCTCCGTTGATGTAATAATCATCTTGCTCAGATTTTAAAGCTAAATGATCACAAAAAAGAAGGAAATACATTTAGGAAGTTAGAATCGGAGCAGCCAGTATCATCGTTAAAACTCATCTTCATCATCATCAGCCTCCCTGGCGTCCCTGTCAACTCTCCTCCTCATAACACCTCAGAACAAAGACACACTTTGCCAACTGAACATTCATGTGGAACCAATGTGCTGTAATGCCTAATTTTGGACAAGAAAAAAAAAAAAAGGCAGTTCAGGTGAAAGCCTTATGAATACCACTCTGTCTGGTTGTCAAAACAAAAGTTGGTCTCCAAGCACAACAGATCTGAAAATATTCACTTTCTCTGCATTGAAACTGAGCCAAAATGAGGAGAAACAATCCAAGCGCTCACTCTGCTGACATCCTGGCTCCTGCTCTGCAGCGTTTACGTAGAACAGCTGAACAATGCTTTACTGCTCTTTCACATATCAGAGCCTCATTCTCTATCTATACATCCATTCCCACCACATCTGGCACTGATTGTGGGCATTATCTGTTTTTTTTTTTATTGCAGTTTACACAAGCCGTCACATGTCTTCCAGTCTCTGTACATTCTCACATAGATTTATGACACAATTTTTTTTAACAATTCTGACCTAAAGAGCAAAGATTCAGGCAATGCTGCATAAAAAATATTTTATTATTACTGAGGTCACACATATAATTCATAATAAAGTTGCAAATGTCTTCGCCAGGAAAATCAAGTCCGACACAACAGCCAAAAGTGGAGTCTTTAAACTCTGATAAATGAACATCACATCCTCCATAATCCTGGCGGAGCAGCAGCTGTCACCACGGCCTGATAAATCTGGATTCAGCCTGTAACTTAAGTTCTCCATCAACACCACCCGCTGTAAGTTCAACATGCTGTCACATGTCTTTCTCTGGGTAATGATAAGACACAGAACTGGCCTAATTGAATCCGGTTGTCTGATTGTTGCACTTCTGACACTGCCAGTGTTACAAATACTTTTTGTTTAGTCTGGAACAAAGTGGTTGAGTCTGGTGCCAAGGCAGACATACACGGGTCCAGGGAGGCTTTTGTCTTTCTTTTTTGGTGATGTTTTATGGTCTCATGTTAAGAAAGGGGAGATTAGATGATGGCATCTTCTAATTTGCTCTTGACAAAGACTCAGATAAATGTGGCTGACACAGAACTGAACAGATAATATAAAACAGGCTGATGTTGCAAACTGTTAATTTATCACACTGCAATGAATCTGAAGGCTCTGCAGATCAGTGCATTGCCAGTGAAACATGACTAATAGATGATCCATCCATCCATCCATTTTCTGTAGCCGCTTAGTCCTCCACAGAGGGTCGCGGGGGGAGCTGGTGCCTATCTCCAGCGGTCAAGGGGCGAGAGGCGGGGGACACCCTGGACGGGTCGCCAGTCCATCGCAGGGCCACACAGAGACGAACAACCACACACCCACTCACACCTAAGGACAATTTACCAGCCCAATCAGCCTGACAGTCATGTCTTTGGACTGTGGGAGGAAACCGGAGTACCCGGAGGAAACCCACGCACGCACGGGGAGAACATGCAAACTCCACGCAGAGAGGCCGCAGAGCCGGGATGCGAACCCACGACCTCCTTGCTGCGAGGCAACAGTGCTAACCAACTGCGCCACCATGCAGCCCTAATAGATGATCATTTTACAAAAATTAAAAACACTTCTAGCCACATGGACAAAAATGTTCTTTTTGTGATTCAGCTTTTACTCACATATTTATGGCAGCATATTAGGGTCACTGCAGATGAAAAAATAAATAAATAGAGCTGGGGGGAGGTAAAATCTCAAATTCTGAGACTAGCATCATATTTATGTGAAAACTCTTGGAAGTTCTCTGATGTTGGAAAGTCTTGAATTTGCAAAAAAAAAAGTCAAATTTTCCATGAATAAAGACACAAACTTACAAGATTTTGCAACACTTGCAAAAACAGTAAAAATGTTCAGAATTAAACAAACTAGGATGTCGGCTGAGACTTTAAATGACACATTTGAAAAATCAAATGTTCCCTGAGATTAAGGTTAGAAGTTTACAAAAATGACATCTGGATGTTCTCTAAATTTACAGGAAAAAAGTCACAAATTTATAGTTAACCAAGGGCAGGGGCGGTGTGTGTGTGTGTGGTGGTGGTTTGGGGGGGCAATATCTGGTATTAAAAAGGGGTTTAATCTTAAGCTTTTCAGGTTCTGGTTTAAATGGTTGTTAAATGCAACATAAATAACCTGGTCTGTTTCACTGTTGGTTTAGTTTATGTTGTTAATGCTGCAGCAGTACAGTAGCATTGTGATCCTACTTGAAACAAACTAACCAAACAGTCTCATGGAATATTGTAGAGGTAGACCTAGTGTTTAATCTAGTGTTTTAATGCATCAAAAAGAGTTGTTTTAAAAACGAGCTGCTAAATCATCACTGATCTGCAGCAGTGTCTCTTCTGATCTGACTAGCCATTAGTATTGCTCCGGTCAGAGGACTCATACTCCTACATACTACATACTTTAATACTCCAGTCATACTACTGCTAGTTGTGTTTTATCAGCCTCTTTCAGTTACTTACCGATATAATTCTTTGAGACCACAACTTCTTTAATCTCAATGTAAACAGATCCTTTAGGGATCTGAACCACCTCCATGTAGCCTGGGAGACAAAAAGAGTCATTATTAAAGATTCATTTCTCCCACTCCGAGACGACACTCTCCTTACACACACACACACACACACACACACACACACATCGCAGTCTACATTTCTGTGTGACATATTGCTTCAACACACAGAAGACCTAAAGTTACATATCACACTAGGTAGGAGTACATATAGATTAAATTCCAAATCACCCAAAAAGGACACGGCGATCGTGCAGGAGGACAAAACAGCCCCGTTTTTTACAGTCTCACAAGCACACAATATTTTTAGATGGTTTACTAGCCATACCATAGAAGGAGAGATATGTTTTCTCCCTCCCCTGCTCACTGTAGACAAACTCTGGCTACTCTATCACCTGATTTATTATTATTTTTATTCCTCAACATATATGTAATGGGAAAACCCACCTCTGTTCTGTAGGTGGAAATGAAGGAATACCTTGTTGAAGACAGGATGTGTTGGACTTTACCAAAAGAGGGACGAGTCACACTGCTGTCCTCACGTCGTCTCAAACGTGGTCATAAAAACCAAAACATAACGTTCTATCTCTGCTCAGCAGTAAATCACTGGAGATCTAACAGAAACCTGAGGTGACAGGACAAGTCTTATCCTAAAACTCAGGTCAGGGGTCAGGTGTGTTTTACCTCCTCTGGGTAGAGAATCATTAAAGAGTCCCTCTGTGGCCTCGCAGGTGCTGCCGTCCCCTCCACACACACGGCATCGATCCTCTTTAGCATCAGAGCCCAACGTGTTGTCACAGCCCACGTGCTTTGAAGACAAAGTCAGCACACTTTTAACTGATATTCTTCAGTTTTTATTTTACTCTCCTGCTGAAAGACAAATACGATCAATTTTTTGTCTGTTATTGTAGATTTATCACTGAAAACTGGTGGACATTTAAAGGTATGTTATGAATTGACATGGGACTCTTTATAGCCTGCCTCATAGAGTAATCATTGGATGTAACTCAGTCAGTTTTAGATACTGAGCTACAATTTCACGTGTTAGTACCTGAGAATCATTCACACCACAAACTCCTGAGTGTTAGATCGTGAAAGACTTTGCAAAATTGCATGAGACTTTGCACCGCGTTACTCCATCATTTCTCCACACAAGAGGATTTTTAGCTACAAGCTAAAAACTGAAACATGAAAGTCAGTCAGTGATATTCCTTTGGCCTTCAATTCCTTTTGTTTCCTCTACAATCGTTTGTCCCACTTTTCATTGCCCTTTGCCACAAATACCCAACATTGAGCTGTTTGCCATTTTCTTGGTTCAACGTTAACATTTTTTGACCATTTTTTATTGTTTTGCCTGTGCTTTGCTTCCATTTTGCACCCTGACCATGAAGGTCATCCTTTGGTGCTTAACATCTGGGTCCTCCAGATGCTGTTGTTTATGACTGGACTCAATAAGAAACACACAAGTAGACTAAAATCAGCTACACTGCTGCTTCCAGCACTTTTCCACCTGAGGAGGTTCTGTTGGATTTAGAGGTCTAGTGTGGTCGATTTACTTATCTACAGTGGATATCAGAATTGAGGACACATTCCTGCTAGACTTTTAGAACTCTGAATATAATGCCACATTACAGAGCTATAGATCCACTGGTGGGAGCTTTTTGTTTTGTTCCCAGTCAGATCACAGCTAGCTGTGTTCTGCACTAAGCTAACCAACTGCTGCTGGTAAAGTAACATCAAACAGACCCATGGAGAGACTGGCATCAATCTTCTCATCTAATTATTTACAGGACAACAAATAAACCCATTTCTCATCAGCAACAAGAGCTGAAACATTACTGACATGGGGGAATTTTGGGGGAAGAATTTGTCTTGTTTGTTTATGGAGGAAGTCATCAGTCTTTCATTTCAGCATTCCCACAGTCCCATAAATACTGTCCTCTACCTGCACACACATACACTAAGTTCTGCAAAGCACTCAGAATATTTAAATGTAGTGTAGACAAACAAGCAGCCAGCGAGAAAAAGAAGCTTATTTTCCTCCAAATATTTGCTCATATTAAAATATTCAGTGCACTATATCAGAAAATGTTCTACATGTAGAAATCATCAGTCTACTGATAGCTTATTAATAAAGGAATCCCATACAAATCTATGTTGGACACTAAACTTCATGAATGTGCAGAATTGTAGCAAAAATGGAAGAAGGTGACACTAAAGGGAGCCTAGTGGGTGTCTGGTCCTAAAGGGGGGCCTAGAAATTAAATTAACCTCAAATAATGTTTTACATCAGGTCCCAAGGACCTACAATCCTAATCTGAGTGAAAATACCAGTACTACAACTTCATCTAAAATGTCATGTAGCTTTGTAGAAAGAAAAACAGAATTCCTTCTCATTCTGATGGAAGATTTTCACTAGTAAAGTCAACATCACGCTGACCATTTTACACCAAAGACTTTTTACATTTGAAGTTCATAAGACTTTAAATTATTCCCATTTGCATCGTTACTTTGTTCACAGTATTTAAATGATTGTGTCTCCTCCTGAATGCATTTTGAACCCCATGTCTGCACCAGTCATTCTACACTGTAAACAACAAACATTTATTTAACTTTCCTGTCTATTATTTGTGTAAAATGAAATGGTTTCATCTGTTGTGAAGTGTCTTTACTGTGTTGTTATTGGTGAAACATTGTTTTCTTGTATGTATATGGGGGCTCTTTTGGGGGGAATACTTCCATGAAAGCTGTGTTGATAATTTCCATTAAAGCTTTCTGACATTTTTTAGTAAACTAACTGAGGTATGGATTTAACGGTTTGAACCATAACAATTTCTCTTTCATTTTACAAAACTGTGACAATTTAAATGTTGCAACAAATACAACAATCTGGTATGGATAAGGTGACTAATGGTTACATCACTGCTTTTCTGTATTAAAAGCATAAAAGTGGATGAAAACACAACACAATAAAGAAAGTAAATGAATAGAAATTCAGGCCCAGCTTGAGTCTGTAAACAGTCAAAGTGTCTCGGTGTTTACTCGTAGAATTGATTAATTTTCTGAATAGATCTTGTTCTCAGGATGGGTTTTGCTTTCCTTCTTTCTCCTTCCTTTGCCTCCTGTTTCATTTTGTTTCCTGTTTAATTTTGAAAATCTTCCCTCCACGTAGTTTATCTTCCTGTCTATGTTCCACACATGGTATTTGTTTCCAGCATTCACCTGTTCCTGATTTGTCATCAACTCAGTACATACGGTGCTCTACTTGGTTTCCTTTTCTTTCAGACAGATGTGTCTCTGTTCTTGTTGGTTGGTTTGAGTTTGACTAGTTATTCTAGTTACCTGTTTATTTTGTTCTTTAGAAGTTGGTAATAAAATACTTGATTTTCTCTTCAGTTTCCTTTGGTGAGTTTTACAGTTTGAGTTTTAACCTTCATGACAACAGCAGAGGAATCAATCTGTCTAATGTGAATTTTGTTTAAACCAACAAAATGTTAATAACGGACAAACAGAGCTTTCATCACCTTGTTTATTCAGGTAATGTATCATTGAGATTAATAATCTGGGGGTTCAGTAGGATACTTCAACACATGGGCGGGTCGGGGATTGAACCTGTGGCGCCCACAAAGACGGCAGCCTCTCTTTCCCTATAGGCCACAGACACCACGTTTACAGACAATCCTCAAAAATCAGGGTACGAAGCCAGATCATTTTCATTTGTCAAGAATAACGTAGGATCATGATTTATGTAATTTATCTGGTCATGTCAGGGTGGTCTCTATTACTGGTATATTTCCTCGAGCAGTATCCAGCATGTTTTAGAGCAGGGGTAGTCAGTTAAATCTGGAAAAGATCCAGATCTGAATACATGTTCTCAGAACCCAACCACACACACACACACACACACACCCTCCCTCTCACTGGACCGCGTTTCGAACCACGCACGGTTCGATCCCGATTACGGGAAGCATACTGCGAGCTTCGATAGCACATGAGCGTCTCCCTGGACACGCCCCCTCGCCCTGGATTTGCTGCGCGGTCCGGACAGAACCACAGTCCGACTGTTAGTCACCTCTGTTTTAGAGGTTTCTTAGCTTCAGTACGAATTAGTGAGTGATTTTGAGCTGACAATTTCAAGGTAAGAAGTGTATTGTATTAAGACAGCACGTGATTAAAATAAAACAAATTTGTTACCCTGCCAAAATGTAATTGGGTGGGCTGCTGATGAAACTAGAGCTTCATAAATAACAGAGTAAGAAATCTTTAGTAAGTAGTCAAGGTTTTAGCTACATTTGGCTGCTGGAACAAATCCAGTTCAATAATAATCTGAACTTTTGTTTATTGACTGCCCTATCCCCATCTAATAAATGCTTTAATGCTAATTGTTTGTCCTCTAACATGGAGGAGGGACTGTCTTGTGACGCTATTGAAAAGACACTTGATAAAATGATCCCTGTAAGAAGTTGAAGTTCAGCAATAAAAACAAACACATTCCTGGCAGAAGAGGTTTGGTTCAAGTGCAAAAATAGAAACCTCAGAAGATCCTGGAACATGAGTTGGACTCTTTATTACAGGAAGAACTTTATGATTAGTCAAACACCAACTCAAGAGGAAATGATGGTGAATAGTGAATCTTACCACAGTGTGACACTTCAGCTGGAACGTGTTTTACCTTTCCATTCCTTCAGATCTCAGTCTTTTTTGGTTTCTGCTATCTGTTACATCTAATCATTGTCTCTACTTCTCGCACATCTCAGCAGCTCTGAGTGCTTGTCTCAAAGCACAGAAAGTTCAAGAGATTTATCAATATGTGTGATGGTGAAGCCAGAAAGCTGGCCGCTGAAATGAAACAACATGCTAGCTGGACTCAGACTGGAAACAAACCTGCAATGCTCTTTTGCTGGGGAATATTCTACCTCTAAGCGAGCTCTCTGCCAAGAAAACACACTTTGTGTTGTGTTTTTTTATGAGAATCAGGGTAAAGTTGTGGGCGCAGACGCTGCATCTTTGTGCCAAACAGGAATCCAATCGTACGGTCAGGTGGAAGTCAAAGCAAATACTTCAAGTGAGGAACCGAAAAGTTATTTCAGCTGCATCTCGGAGAATACACGAAAACCATCTTCTGCACACGCACAAGCCGCACAAAATGATTTATGCTCATGAAAACAAAGGGCGCACCAACTGCCAACTCCTTTCAGTAAAATGTTATTTTGCCTCGTTATTAAATCAGCCTTTTCAAATATAAAGAAAATCATTATTCAATAAAAACTATGATTTGTGTGTTTTATATACCATAAAACAATCCTGACTGAGGCTGCAGAGCCTTGATAAGAGTTAGAAAAGAGAAGTGTCAGCAACTCAAAGACCTGACTGCTCATTTCTTTGTATGTTTTTATTTCCTTTAAGAGTTTTGTTTATGCAGCACAAGCCTGTCAAAGTAAAACTGGCACTGATGCTAAGGGAAATTGATTGATGTCACAAGAGAAGGTACCATCGCACCACGCTGATGACGAGCATGAGCTTAATGTGAGTAGATTCATATCAAACTGGAAAAGAGTTGAAAAAGTGACATCTCTTTAATGTGTTTAGCCATCTTTTCCAGAAAATGATATGTAATTGGACATAACCGTAATAAAATGTTCATTTATAATACTTTCTAACTGCTCGAGTCTGGAACCCATGAACATGGCCTCAGAATGAGTGAAACTCTGCCAGGCCTTTTACTGCAGCTGCTTTCAGTTTTGTGTTTGTGACTCTCTCTGTCTGTAGTTTTGTCCTCAGTAAATAAAGGGCAGCTCCGCGGACTCAGCCGCTGCAAAATATGTTCCACTCGTTCACCTTCAAAGGATCCCGGATTGCTTTTGCAGAAAGCTCCGGGGTCATCGTCCATCTGTGCTGTAAGGCGCTGTGCAGTCAGCTGTGCAGGATTTGGCCTAATCTGAGAATCCACATTCCTGAGAGCTCCAGAAATCATCCAGCTGCTTCTGTCCTCTGTCACAACATCAGTGAACACCAGCGACATGATAACGTCTGTAGCTGAGATAAACTCTGAGTGCTAAAAGATGGAAGGAGATCTTGTCATATCAAGTGAGATTGTGCAATCATTTAGCATCAATTTTGGACCAAAACATCTATAATTCCATCATTTCTCAACATAAATTGATCTTAGATTAAAAATCTGACATGAAAGGTCATGGGAGATGGGAGTTCCTTTAAGGAATACCAGGTCTTTATTTTAATTACTTTTTATAGTAGAGAATAAATTGACCTTTTCATTTCAGTGGCTTGTGATTTGTTTGCACCTAGTGATAAACGCCTGTTTACTCTGTGAAATCTTCACTTTATGACAGTTTTGACTGCACTGGTTTTACAGATTATTTCTGGGTCCAGACAAAATAAACTCAGCTCTAATTTTTAAATGTCACTGATTTTGAGGACAGTGGAGTTCAACTTGAACATTTTTATCCTTTTACCTAACAGGTCAGTTTGAAGAGTGTGAGAAACACAAAGCAGAAACAAAGGAGCATCCAGAACGAAAACCTACATGACTGATCTATATAATGCTGCTTGGACACGCCCCTTTAGTGGGAGCATGGCTCCAGCTGCTGCTGCTTGTGGGATTGGAACAAGGACAAGTAAATATCATTTTTAATTATTTTAATTAAAGGTTGTTGGTCTCAGCAAGGATCCTGTGGACTGAGGATATTAGAATCTGGTCAGAAACTGGGTTCCTTTGACATTTCTTTCAGAACATTTTTGTGTAATTTTTCCATGACAGGAAAATAACAAGAACTCAAGTGAATTTCTGGTTGTAAATGGACAGCTTCATGCAAACACCTCAAACCTTTGACCTAACTTTTAAACATGCTTGAATGTATTGTGCAATCCATAACAACTAGTAGGCACATAAAAAGTTGTTGAGCATACCTAACTCTTTGAAGTAAACTTTATAATTTAAGTTATATGTTGTTTATTTGTAGACACCACTTATTACAGATGTCATAAGTTTGACAAGCCAACATTTTGGTCTCACTCACAATAAAGACAAAACATTTCCCCAAATGCAGAGAATTTGCATTTACAGAAACTATAAATGGTCTATAGTTGGTCAAAAATGTTGTAAAGACATTCTTTTCATCTAAAAATATATATAACATAACCATAGTGTGACTTGCTAATTATTGCCTGCCTTTCACCCAATATCTTTGTCTCTGTCTGTGTGTGTGTGTGTGTGTGTGTGTGTGCGTCTGTGCGTGCGTGCGTGTGTGTGTGTGTGTGTGTGTGTGTGTGTGTGTGTGTGTGTTTGTAATGTTATCAAAATTTCTCATGACTTGCCGTACTGAATACATTTGATCAAACTGTCTGACAGTGATCATTGTCTGTCTGCATCTGATTGGCTTTTGGAATGAATCCAATTCAAGATGGCCACCACAGCTAATCAACATTAGCCAACACAAAAAATGGCTAAAACTCAGTCAGCTTTACAGAAACTGAGCTACAGTTGTACGTGGTAATAGCTGACAGCGATTTACAACATAACAATTTTATTTCTTTAATAATGTTACATATATGAACAAAAACAGATTATTATATAGTTGTTATAAAAATTTAGCCAATAAATAGTTCTGTTTTTAAAACTAATTTTTGTTATTATTATCTTATAAATCAGGCTTTAAACGATTTGAGATTATTTGAAAGACTTGACCAAAACAACATTAAAGCGGCTCTCTGGATTATTTTTCTCTGTATCAAAGTTTTCTAAATGTTTTAAATGATATTTCAGGTCTAAACTATGATCTATGGGTTGAGTTCCACAACATCTGTCATTCTGATGAAGACCCTCCTTCCTCCTTCCTTTACATTATTTCTTGCCGCCGACATTTTTCAGCCAATGAAATTCAAATGTCTGCATTCTCTCAACATGCACGCGCATCGACCAAACCTGTACCAGTAGGGGGCGCTGTCGTACAGGACGCTCCGTGTGTTTCTCTGCCGTCTCAGCCGTTCACTGAGGACTCACGGCTCATTTCTACTAAAAACCTACCCATTCTCCAGCTAAAGATGGATTTATTTTTATTTTTAAACCTTTCACCTCACAGAATGGCAAGGCTTGACAGGGTTACGCGTTTATTTTGGTCAGAAAGTTCATCCAGGGCCGAGTCAAGTTCAGCTTCAGAGTCCAGCAGCAGCTCTCTGCTAACAGAGCTAATATCAGAAGCAGCAGGGACAGAGAGGGCTCATCAGACCCTCGTAGTATTGTTGGAATAAGATTGTAAACTGTGAGTGATTAAACCCTACACATTGAGCTGTACAGTTCATGTCCGAAGTATATGCGCCGCGTGCACGCGTGCGCACGCGACCGGACGCGCGTGTCGAGATGTTTTGAGGAGGAGCCTTTGGACGCTAGATTCAAAAACTGCTCTCTTGCTGAAATCCTATATTCTATCTATAATCCTATATATATATGTGCATTCCTATACAATGCAGTTTTGCTTTTTTGGCTCCCCCTGGTGTCCGTTTTAAATCATTGCCATAAAAATGTTAGCACCATTGTTTCTGCTCAGAAACACCTAAATCTACCTGTTAAATGTCTCCTCAGCCTTCACTGCTTTCTACTGGAGAGGTTCATCACTCATTCAAAGAAATCAGCTGTGTTCAAGCAGGGAGAGATGGGAAAACATCAGGAATCATGAGCTAAAAACACTAGCATAGCAACTAGCCACTTTGGGTTAGCCTAACCCTCGTGAGATACATGGCTTTGTGAGACTTCAGGACACCGGACCAGAGACTGAGATCTGGCAATCGTGGTATTCTGGATCCAAGCAGCAGATGGGGCTGAGTGACTTTTCATTAACCATATAAAGGGTCAGATTAGCACAGACTGGATCAAGGACAAGATTTAAAAATATGAATAAGTTGCAAAGTATGCCTTTGAGAAATGCTAGGCTTTTAAATTGGTTCTAGACTATACTTTTTTAAATACCCTCGCCTCGCCTTCCTCCGCTTATCCGGGTCCGGGTCGCGGGGGCAGCATCCCAAGTCGGGCATCCCAGGCCATCCTCTCCCCGGCCAGGTCCACCAGCTCTTCAGCTGGGATGCCCAGGCGTTCCCAGGCCAAACTGAAGATGTATTTCCTCCAGCTTGTCCTGGGTCGACCTGGGGGCCTCCTGCCGGCAGGACATGACCAAAACACCTCCCGAGGGAGGCGTCCAGGAGGCATCCTTACCAGATGCCCGAACCACCTCAACTGGCTCCTTTCGATATGGAGGAGCAGCGGCTCTACTCCAAGTCCCTCCCAGATGTCTGAGCTTCTTACCCTATCCCTAAGGCTGAGCCCGGCCACCCTGCGCAGGAAACTCATTTCGGTCGCTTGTATCCGCGATCTCGTTCTTTTGGTCACTACCCAAAGCTCATGACCATAGGTGAGGATTGGGACGTGGATCGACCGGTAAATCGAGAGCCTTGCTTTCTGGCTCAGCTCCTTCTTCACCACGACTGATTGATTCAGTGTCCACCCCAATCCGCCTGTCGACCTCCCTCCTTCCTTCACTCGTGAACAAAACCCCAAGATACTTAAACTCCTCCACCTGGGGCAGGACCTCTCTCCCGACACGGAGTTGGCAATCCACCCTTTTCCGGTCAAGAACCATGGTCTCAGACTTGGAGGTGCTGATCCTCATCCCAGCCGCTTCACACTCGGCTGCGAACCTCCCCAGCAAGAGCTGAAGGTCAGAGCCTGATGAAGCTAGGAGGACCACATCATCCACAAAAAGCAGAGACGAGATTCTCCTGTCACCAAACTCGATTTTTTAAATGCCCCCAAAAATTAATTCATTAGTATTTTACACCTGACAGTTCAAAAGCTCATTCCCATTTTATGTGGGTTTGAATTTTAAGACAGTAATACGGTCTACAGTCTTCAAATTAGGGGTCACACAACCAGTGGGCCCAACCCATGAGCCAAGTCTCCAATCTCCAATGACAAATACAATTTTAGAGCACAACTTCGTCATTTGAATTTTTTTTCGAGTTTCTAAACCAAAACTAGTGCTTTTTTATCCAAAAAAGAAAAAAAAAGGTCAAACTAATTTGATTTAATTCTTTATATAATTAACCACAATAAGATATTCTCAAAAAGCTTCTTATTAAAAACATTTCCAAACTACACAGACGTCTGCTGAGTGCTGCCCTACCTTACACTCTCCGTTGATGCAGATGTCCAGAGAGTCAGCTTGACATCGGGTGCCATCGATGACGGCGGGGGAGCGCTCCGTGTAGAAGTTATAGCCCTCAGCCAAGCAGTTCAGCGCACAGGGCTTAACACCACCTGGAGTACAGAGCAGACACATATAGGACTTATCACATGCTGAGTCTGCACACAGACAGCACGCCGTGAACCCTCACAGACACAAACAGCACAAGGAGACCAGCAAACACTCAGATTCAGAGCCAGTTCCAGGATCTCCTCTTGACTTTCTGACAATATTAATCACCAAAAAAGAAAGTAAGCAGTGCTCAGAGCCTGACGTGGCTGAAACGCTGACATCCACAGAGACAGAGCGCCCTGCCAACAACAATTACACCATCAGGTTATCTGGTGTTTTTACATAACAGCACTCAGCACACTGAGCCATGTGAATCAGGAGGTGATGGATTTGACTAAACAAGCCCTTTGATAAAGAAGATCAACCTTAATCCCTTCTTCTCAAAAAGAATATAAAAGCTGTGTACATTCTTCCAACATTAACACTTTCCTTTTTCTTTAAACCATTTGTATTTCTACTGAAGAGGTTTTTTTTTTACAAAAACTGAGAGAGAATGAGCATTAACTCCTGTTGATAAGTTGGGATAAGTCTAACCTGTCAGGATCAGACCGACACGGATGATCCAGAGAATATTCTTCCTCTGGTTGACCCTTGAATTGAGACACATCAGGACCTCAGCTCTGCATTGTCAGATCTCCAAGTTTGGACCAGCAGCAGCAGCTGCAAAACCACCAAAGATTTCGAGGAATTTCAAGAATTCTCCAGCCATCAAACAGACCTTCTCTCTGTTGGTGTTAACGGGGAACACAAGCCAGACCAGCCTGCAAGCTTGTATCTGTGACACCAAGAGGACAGCAGGCAGGTTTTATAGCTCAGCACTTTAAGGAAAATATTTTGGAATTCTTTGCATGCTTGGACCAAGTCAACTTATAAAGTTAACATTTAATAGGTGAGGATTTATTGAATACAAGTTCAAAAGCTGAATGCACATTATTCAAAATTGAGTTAAAAGTGTTCATCAGTAATGTTGGTGTAGCTTATCAGTCATTCATAATATGACAAATCCTAAGAGATTAAAAAGTTATTATGTTCTTATCTAAAACCTCCAAATGCCTCCCAGGAACCATTAAACTTGCTGCCCTCTGGGTCGAATGCAGAGAACCAATTCTGCTATTGTACTGAGGTTTATGTAGCCACCATTCCCCTTTCCTTTTCCCCTAACTGCAACAACTTTTCATGTCATAATTCAGCCACAGAGTGTTCTAATCATGTCTCAAATTGTTTGCAATTTATCCTCGTTTCATTTAGAATTTGGTCACCAATTTTTCTCACTTTCTGACTTCCAGAAACTGAAATGAGAAGCAGCTGAGAAGAGTTCAAGACTGGTTTGAGATGTGTTCCCAACACGTGCAACAATCTGTCTTGCAAATTTTTTGAACATGCAAAAAATTTCAGAGACACAACAGCAAGGTACTGTGAGAAAATTGAGAAGCCTAACAAACATCTCAAGACATTTAGTAAACTTCTGTTACTCACAATATGTTACCAGCAGTCACAACCCAGTGGCACTGGTTTACGGTATAAACTCACAAGTGACAACGACCCAGAGTGTGATTTTAAAGATCTTATTAATGTGATTGCCCCAACAATGACTTATAAGCCTGAAACTCCCAACCTACGTTCAGAACTGAAGAAGCTTTTTGGATAACAAGTGAAATGTTTTCAAGAGGAACGCGTATTTTATGTTGTGAAGAAATGCTCTGCAGGCCTGAACTCACCACCAGTGTAAGGCTTCCAGTTGTAATACTTCCCACGAAAAGATAAATTGTCAAAGTCCGCACACTGCTTCTCTCTGAAATCTCGGGATCCCACAGGGCAAGCCTGCAATACAAAACAAATGTTTTAGTTAAAGATCCCCAGTGGAGGGCCGGCCCGTCAGGACCTGCAAGACCTACGCTGCTGGCCTAAACCTACTCAGAAAAGTGAAATCATTTTTTCTTTTGGTAATTATTTTTAAATAGTTTTATTCTCTCTGATCTGTTCTCTTTATGTCATATTGTATCTAGGGATGGGTACCGAATTTGGTACTTTTTAAGGCACCAAACGAGGACTGATTCACGTGATGTGAAACAGTACCCTGTTTCGGTGCCTGTCCTTAATGAGAACTTGTGAGACTGCGATTTGCCAAAACGTTAACGAGACGTAGACGAGCTAAATGCGGCGATTTGATGACTAAAATGAGACGAGACTTCAAAAAGTATTCATCGGCGAGACGACGCGAGACAAAACGTTATTGTGTGGAGCTGTAGGACAATATTTGGATGGACTCCGAGTCAATCATGAACTCCTCCGAGCATCATTTCATTGTGGTGGGGATGAACTTTTCTATTAGTTACCTATTAAATTAGGTTAACTAAGTAGGAAATGTCTGAAGGCCTAGGGGTGAAATACACAGCCCACACTGTAGATCCCTAAACAGCTCTGCTGACTGAAGAAGACAGGTGTGGGCTTTTGAACAAAAGACTCTAACCCCCCAGAAAAGTGTAGTTGAAAAGACACCTTTGCCTATCTTCTAAACTATGTTTAAATTTGGTTGAAAAGTGTAAGGTGAAAAGATGTCATGTACCGGTACACAAAATAGAACAACATCTTTGTTGGGTATAGATAGGTAGCGAAAATAAAATATAACATCATTAGAAACCACCACAAAATAAATCACTGCCTGTACACCTACATATGGTGCTCTCCTGCACAAATTCACACCTTTCCCTGGACATGGACAGGTCAGTGGTTTAGAACAGTGGTTAGGGAAGTTTGTTTTCCAAAGAAAGTTCTCACTGCTTGGTCTCTGTTGTTTTTAAGGCTTCAGGCTAAATGTCTAGTTGTGTCCAAACCTTATTAATTTTTATCTAATGTAAATAAATAGATAAAACACTTGGAAATACTTGAACAAACATCTAAACTGGCAGCTATGCTAATTATTTATCTCATAAAACTCATAAATCCCCAAATCTGCTCTGAAATTGTCATCATTTATTGACTCAAATAAAATACTTTATAAATTATAAAGTGACCAAAAAGAAAGAAACAGAGATTAGCCTGAGTCCTTCTTATCTATCATTATCTACCATTATTACAGAATATACAGTATCTCAGAAAAAACAGAGGAATCATGTTTACAACTGATTTGAAGGTTGAATAGTCACATCCCCCACTCCCCTATATTTCATGTTTTGCATGAAAAGTGTTGAGCACCAGTAAAAAGATTCAACAGTTCAAAAGACTCACTTGGAAAGAAGTCAGACTCTTTCAGGTTTTCCACATGTTTCAGACACATCTTTCTTTATCTCCCATTTGTGTTCAGACTCGTCATTTAACACGTAATTCAAGCACCCTGCAGCCTCAGGTTTTCTTAGTAATGGACGTACAAGCTTAATTGCATCGTTTCTTTGAAAGTTTCTCTTATTCCTCTTGGCAGAAGCATTAAAAGTCTACTTGACTGAACGGAAAGTGTCAGAGTGTCAGTGCTCAACCATTATCAAGTCTCTCTATAGACACTTTGTTTTGTTGAAGTATTAAAGAATGTGATTACGGATGGATTTCTACCGTTAAGAATTGCATAGTTAAACCTTTGAGTTTGAATGTAGCCTGTATTTGATTAAACTTAATTTTAACTAGCTTGCTTTTGCCTACATTCTATATAAAAAACCATAACCTGAACTGAAATGCATTTTGAATTTAAAGGTAGTGCATCAGTAGCATTACAGTTGGACTTACTCATCATTTAAAGTCAGTCGTTTGGTCACAGAACATTTTTCTTCTTTTGGACTGAGAGTCAGACTTTTGGCACACTCCCAGCAGACAGTCATGTGACTTTTAATGAGGACTGGTGTGATTGGTAGACCACTCCACTGATGGGTGTCCTTTTGGGAAGTTTTCCAATCACCTTGAAGGAATTCTGGATTTTATTGGTTGGCTGCCTGTCTGAAGGAGACCCTTTGTCTACAGTTACTCCGTCTGACAGGCCCATCTAATAAGTCTGTTAGTCGTTCACAACTTCTTCCATTTTGGAATAATAAATACTGCTGTGCTGTTGAGCTCTCTGAATTATAAACTGTTTTCTTGTCCTTCCAGGAAAACACAGTAAAATCACAAATGAATATGGACTGGTGACATAAACTATCTAATATCAGACCTTATGAAATACTGGAGGGATACATTTTATCTAGAGGGTCATTGTGACTTAGGTAATGAGACTGAAGGGCCACAAACTAAGCAATCTTTTTTCACATTTTTAACCAGGATCTGATGACAATGAGGAGTAAAACCTCTTGCAGCTGCAGGATATTAGCGTTGCTAAAAAAGCACCATAAAAAGTCAGAGCCTTTATAGTGAACCTTAGTGTTCATCTTCTTAATGTTCACTCACTCATTTCTGCCAGACACATAATTAAGATATTGATGGATATGAGCAATACAACTGGAAGAAGGAAAATCTGACACTTGTTTAACCCTGAAGACCATGTTGAAACAAAAAGGTTATATCTGAATGAAAAGTGGTCATTTCAAGTCCCTTTGCCTGGAACCGTTAGTTCTCAACAGCAAAAAGGGTAAGTGCTTATGACAGGTCAAATAAACGTCTTATTCTTCCCCAAATGAAAGTTGAGCTTCAGTCACAAATCCGATGGATCAGGACTACAATCCAACCTACCCACAGGTCAGTTCACAGGTACTTACAGTACATAAAATAAAATATATTTAACAATTAATATAGAACTAAATGTTGTGCACTCCACTATCAAAAATGAAGATCTGAGAGAAGCTGTCAGATCAAAATCATTTGGAGGCGTTGTGTGTTCCTGTTTTAATTCTGACCAGACTGGAAAGTCAACAGCTGAGTGCGTTCACAAAGTGGACTACTGCAGTCCTAAAAATCAACCCAATATCAAAAATATCACATTAGTTCATCTAAATATTATTTTATAAACTTTTTTCCTGCTGGAGGTGCCCTAGGCTGTACCAGTAAAAAAACACTAAGGCTGTTTGTGATGCAAACAACTAGAACCATTCACTGACGGGGAGGTAAAGGCTTATAAATGTGTGTTTGCATGAACTGTTAAAACATCTGAGATTAAATATGTTCAAAGAGAATAAAACACACTGTTATTTATGCTTAGACTAAGTTATGGCTATAGTGGAAATGAGTTGACCTAGTTTCTATGGAAAAGATCTATTGAAACACAGCATATGTTTCTATTATACACATCACATTACCTGCATACATACAAAAAGAGAAGGTTAGTTTCATTTAACATCTGCTGCATGTTTTTAGATTACTGAATGCTTTACAGAATATTCTTTCAGGCAGAAGCCCACTTTTAGTTTTCTTCTTTTGATGACAAGTTTAGTCTAGTTGCCATACTTGGTTGAAATACATTATTAGCATATTGTTGCTGTTGGGCTTATCTTCATTTTTCATCAACTTCATGGTTTTTACATCAGGCAACTCTACTGTCAACTATGGATGACTTTTGGAGAAAAGTGTCAAGAAGAGCTCGTGAGGTTTGGGACCACCCATGAAAAATGTGACTTGTGTTTTTAAATTGTGACTTGTGTTTTTAACATATGATGTGCTTTCAGTGTGTCCTGTAGAGCTCTTTGTGACATATATCTTGAAAGGCACTACATAAATAAAGTCTTACTTACCTACCCAGGGTTTTGTTTGCTAGTTTTTTCCTGAGAAGCTGCATTTTGGGGGACACAATGTTGTTCTTTCACAGCAATGGTGATGCTTGTGAACTAACACTTGTGAGAGTTAATTTAGACATCAACTATTGGTTTAAAATGTAACATTGAGTTTTAAATATCCTGTTTGGCATATGTTTGTCAGTAAAACCTTTGACCCTAAAAATTCAAAATGTTTAAACCAATTTATCTAATTTCCCTTTGGGATTAATAAAGGGTTGTTTTTTTTTTTTATGAATTTGAATTTTAGTCCAAAAGGTTCTCTATTGTAAACTGGTAAAAAGGACCTACAAATGTTCTTTGAACTTTCTTCAAAAGCAGTTAATAACTCCTAGTTGTCATTAATTTATCTCAACTTGTTTTATTTTTGCATGAAGGGACGTATTCATATGGCTCCAGGGTCACTTCTAATCCAACCTAGAAACCTGTCTGAATACGAATGGAAGATCTCAGTCATTTATCTTAATGAACATAATGACTTGGAGAATTGTCTTTTGGCTTTTTGGCCAATTATTTGGACTAATGCATTACAGAGTGGGAAACACAAGGATTTGAATAATCTCCTCAGTAGTCTAAATTTAAGACCGAGTAATATAGGGAGACAAAGTAATGAAAGGGACTCACGTCAATGTTACAGGATCTGTATCGTTTTCTTTCTCCGAGACAGTACTTGCCTCCTCCAGATGGGCTAAGAGAAACATGAAATTTAAATGAACAAATAATCAAATAGAAAACAAGTGATATCATACACTAAATAAAAGCCCAATGAATTGTGTTTCTATTTAAGAAACGGGTTTGGATGACACTTCTGGGGACAAAGAGTGATGAAACAGAGCTAAAAAGGTCTCTGCCAGAGCACAGAGTGTGTTTGTGTGTCTGCATGTTTCATTCATGAAACCTGAGTCGCTTTAAGACCTCTTAAGTCTGACATGACATTTGAATTTGGAGAAGCTGAAGTCTGTAACTTCAGAATTATTCTCCTCTCACCTCTTTCCTCCCTCGTCTAGTCTTCAGTACACATCCACTCCATCTCTCTGGGAGTTTTTTTTTTGTCTTTTATCAGGCCTTTCTTTCTTCTCACCTTCATTAGCCTCTGTCCCCCCCCCCCCCCCCCCCCCC
>SSNR01000095.1:776389-821389 GCA_006937965.1 Callopanchax toddi
CCCCCCCCCCCCCCCCATCATTATTTCCACTTCATTGCAAAACGACTCTGTAATGAATGTGTTAGAGGCTGCTCTGGCTGTGTTTATTCTTCCTCCCTCGTCTCTTTGCACTGATGCCTGAGCAGCAGTGATTACCTTACACAGGTGGTCCACATTATGCTGGTGCCTTCCCTCTTTTTTTCTTTCCTTCTCATTCACCCAGACTCTTTCTCTTGTCTTCCCACAATGTGTTTGATGTAATACCTTGCTTCCAAAACAACAGAATGTGACAATGGGAGCAGGAAGAAGACCCCAGATATCTGACTGCCAGCCAAGGATTCTTTGATAGATGGTTTTCTGGTGCAGACAAAACTAAAGGCTTCACCATACTGTTTTAGGGTAGAGGGGGCTGTGTAGTAACTATAAGATGCGGATACATACATCTAAAAAAAAAAAATTATCGTGAAGAAGTTCCATATGGTTTAACACTCATTTCAGAATGTGAAACTAATATTTAGATTCATTAAACAGAGTGAAATATTTCAACCATTTATTTATTGTAATTTTGATGATTGTAGTTTGAAAAAGTTTAATATTGGAAACTCATGGTGTCACCTTACTCAGTTGATTAACTTAAAACACCTGCTGCAATCCTTTCCTGAGCCTTTAAATGATCTCAGTCTGGGTCAGGAGCTACACAGTCGTGGTGAAGACTGCTGACGTGAACAATGTGCAGAATGCAGTCACTGACATCCTCCACCAGGAGGGGAAGACACGTAAGGTCATTTTTAAAGAAACTGGTTGTTTACAGATTGATGTATCCAGGTATATTCATAGAAGACTGAGTGCTAGGAAAAGGTGCACCAGCAACAGGGATGACCGCAGCCTTGAGAGGATTATCAAGCAAAATCCATTCAAGAATTTGATGGAGCTTCACATGGAGAGGACTGAGGCTGGAGTCAGAGCATCAAGAGCTACTACACACAGATGAATCCTACACATGGACTACAAATGTCACATTCCTCATGTCAAGCCACTCCTGAACCAGAGACAACGTCAGAAGCATCTTACCAGGGCTAAGGGGAAAAACAACTGGACTGTTGTTCACTGGTCTAAAGTCCTCTTTTAAGATGAAAGTCAATTCTGAATATCATTTAGAACCAAGGTTTGGAGGAAGAGTGAAGAGGAACAGAATCCACGTTGTGTGACGTTTCCATAGTTCGTGATGATTTGGGTCCATGTCATCTGCTGGTGTTGGTCCACTGAGCCTCTACCAGGACATTTTAGAGACCTTCATGCTTCCTTCTGCTGAACAGATTAATGGAGATGCCGATTTCATTTTCCAGCAAGACGTGGCTCCTGATCACACTGACAACGGTACCGAAAGCTGCTTCAATGACCATGGTGTTACTGAGCTCTGATTGGCCAGCAGACTGGTCTGACTTGAACCCCATAGAGAATCTATGATTAGTGTCGAGATGAAAATGAGACACCAGACCCACCAATGCAGATGGCATGTTTGTATTGTGACGTTTTAGGTAACTTGCATTCAGTTTTACAGATTTCAGTTTGAACTTATGGTTGTCCTTTTTCTCAGTTGAAAAAGAATGCTAGATCCTAACACTCTGGCAAATTTTTATTTTCCTAAATGAAACCCACTCACATGTCCTTAAGCTGCTGTCACTGTTTCATATCTCCCACATGCTGACATGTCCAGAAACTTCTTTTACCTTTGTCAAAATGTACAAAAATGAAGCGTATTCTGGAAAAATACATTTTCTTTTTGTGACATTTATGAGATACAAGTAACAATCACTGGTGCATTTGTATGTAGGTTGAAATTTGCAGCATAAGATGGAGTGTGCTATGCAGCCATGGAGTAATTGTTGTGTTGTTGTTTTGGGTGTGGCACTTTGCTCATACTTGTGATGTTGCTGCAACAGGTGGGTTTAAACTTTTTCACAAACTTCATACTAGGATTGTGCAATAGGATGAAATACAGCGGCTAAAGCAATTACTGAAAACATCACCAATTTTCTAATTAAATATATTGTATTGATAATGTATTGACAGGAAATTCTCACCAGATGTTTGTTAACAACCCATCAAATTCAGTGTGGATGCTGGTACAGATATTTTGTGCTTTACAGACCTACACAGCACCTTTTACACTTTATATAAAAGAAAAAAGAAACTCATCAATAAACTGGTAACCTCTGATGTTCGACCTGCGTTTCCGTTCATACCAGTAAGTTTGCAAAATATGATTGATACCTGTTTAGGTAAGAAATTAATCAAGTCCGGGAAGCTATTTGTGCAAATTGATGCAGGATTGTTTAAATCATTTTTATGAGTAGTATTATCTTCTGAATGAGTTCGTGTAAGTTTTTAACCATTGCACAGTTCTTATATTTCTGAGAAAATGTCTACAGTCATAAATTAAAATAAATGCTCCAGAGTATAATGGATTTGACCTTTTCACAGGTCATTTTACTTCAGGAACCCAGTTACTGTTGATCTGTTCCCACCAGGATGTAACACACAGGCACATACAGTAGACACACAAACACACACCTGTAGGCAGAACCCTGATGTGTGTGTTCAGCTTGCTGTGGCTTACTTTTGCCTACTTACGCTGGGCTGTCACAGTGCCTCATGGAGGAGGATACTCCACCCCCACAGGTCCTGCTGCACTCCCCCCACATCGACCACGGCCCCCAGCCTCCGTCCACACTCTGAGGCCAGGTACCGAACGCCACACACTCCCCCTGGTAGCACCACTGGTCAGGGAGGGGCAGAGACACACACAGATGAGGAAGTTTGGTTATTACAGGGGGGACTCATTTATGATGTGTCAGAAATATCAGGACACATTAGTGATTTCTTCTTTAGTTATGGAAAACTGACAACAACATACAAAATATTATGTTACAGAATATTTTGTAGGTGTTCAAAATTTAGACTTCTAGATTGTTTTGACATGCATCTGTTTGTGGTCAAATGAAATAATCTGACTAATAAAAGACTCCAACAATAACACATTGTCAGTCTCTACCTCTTTCAGAAAATGCAAACACTTGTGATTACACCATTACTCACACTGTAATTTTTATTTCCGCGTCAGACCTGTCATTTGATTCTGTTACCTGACATGTTGTTGATGCAAAAAGAACCTTGTCCTAAATTGACTTTTTTAGCCATTTTAGTCATAGTTTGTGCAAAAGTTACAAATAATTACTAATTATCTATTGCAAATACTGTCCTGAATGGCCTCTGTTTGAAGAAATAGCTTTTATGACTGATAAGCTAAGAGCTAGTCTGAGTGCAGCCAAGACCAAAGTGAATTGCTGCCATCTTAAAACAACTCCAGTTCCCCAAACTTTGTTTTATAAACCTTAGTGTCACTTCACATCACAGTTACTTAAATGGAAGTGTAAACGTCAACTCCAACAGCAACAAGTAGAACTTCCAGTGCATCCAGGGGTCAAGTCTGTAAGGAACTCCCTAATATTTCTGCTAAAATAACCTTGTGATGTGAATTCAAGTAAGTTGTTACAGTTAAAGTGGCACTTCTGGAAAATCCTAGTATAAGAAGATAAACTTGGTGATGTGGTGTTGCACCATTAAAAAAAAACATAAACTATTCCTTGAACACACCAGTTCTGAACTCAGAACATTCATGAGTTTACATATAAATATAATCAAAGCTGTTAAGGACTGAACTTTTGTTAAGAATGTGTGCTGATTGAGTTCGCTCCGTGTAAAGCTTTTACACCTCCTGTAAAAAAATGTTAGGTGTTTGAAGTTTCCCAAAAAAATGTGAGTTGGTTTCCAAACACAAAAGGCTGAGGTATGTTTGAAGTCTGAAGCTAAGCTGTTCAGTGTTCCAGAGGAAAGAGGGGATCAGAGATGGCCTTTGTCTCTCCAACTGTGTCAGTAGGTTAATAACCCAAAGAGACCGGGACAGTCAAGGTGAGGGCTCTGCAGGTTTACTCTTCTAATTGTCTGACTCGCTCATTCATGTGCTGAAATCCTGTCAAAAAGATCAGCAGTGAGAGAGAGAGGAGAGAGGATAGGAGGAGGTGGGCAGATGGATCAGTACAACAAACCCCAGAGGATGCAAAAGAGTCCGTATGAAGACAGTAAACTCGTGGTCTATTTCTGACTCTTACCCTCCTCTGGTTTCTGTCTCTCTGATTCTGTTTGAAGGGCCTCTATCTATTACACACTGGATGAGAAATGGCTGACATTCATATTCCTTTGAAGCTGCCCACTGGCAGCAGCAGACAGGGTGTGCCACTGGCTCTTCTAAAGCTGTTCCTAAGCCCCCATGGCTCAACCTGGGGCCCCCTGTGTTGAACAGGGTCCAGTACATGGGCCCTGGTCCTCAAAGGCTCCACTGAGCTAATGGTAATCACGGGTGACAGCTCGTGACGCTCTCCCATTCTTCCCTTTAAGAACTCTGGCCATCAGGCAACAATGGCTGCCATAATCTGTGTGAAAACTGTCTCCCCTAACCTGGTTGGCATAAACAGAGGGGTGACGACCTAGAGCTCATCATGTGTGTGTGTGTGTGTGTGTGTGTGTGTGTGTGTGTGTGTGTGTGTGTGTGTGTGTGTGTGTGTGTGTGTGTGTGTGTGTGTGTGTGTGTGTGTGTGTGTGTGGCAGCATCCACTGGATGAGAGGATATTTAGGGAATAGTACCAATTCCTAGAATAGAAACTGAAGCGGGGCTGGACCTCTGGTTAGACGCACACACACAAAGAACAGTGTTGACGTGTTTGTTTCACACCACCAGGTACTTTCTGTCATGAAAATAAAAACAAGGTGGTGCTCAACATTTTCTAATAAACATGACCTAAAACACCAATAATTTTTCCTACTTCTGTCATGCGATTAAAAAAAATTGTGCAATTAATTAATTATGATCTGTAATTAATTAATTAATCGCATTTTTAATCGCACCTAAAAAAATAGCTGAAGAAAGCCCTCCTCTTGAGGTATTACAGACCAATAGATTGATCTATAACAACATAAAGTGTCTTTATGAAGTCATTTATTGTGTTTACCAGACTTGAACAGATCCAGTCCCAGAGCTGCTCTGTTAACCCCTCATCTGATTTTATGATATGTTTTATCTGCTGTAAAGCACATTTGTTGCTCTGCAGGAAATGTGCTCTATAAATAAAGTTTGATTTGATTTGATCTTCCACCATGAAGGAATTTTAGAGTTCAAAGGTGAGGGGACACAACTTGAATACAAGGGTGGGGGGTCTGGAGGTGGAGAGGAGGGTCTGAACTGTTTAAACAGTGTCATGGTATCGACCCTACACCTAAAAACAACCAGTATTCATTTAATTTAGTGGAACTTTGTTTTAGACAGGTACAGGGCTCAAAGCTGCTTTTAAATAAGGGCAGAGGACATGTCCCCCCTGGACCCCCCAAATTACATCTCTGTCTTCCACCATGCAGGCACCGCTGGACTGGCGGTGTTGAGCTGGTCCAGTCCAGTCGTGCACCGGACCAGCTCACAACACCACCAGTCCAGCAATGTAGGCTACTATCAGACCCTCCAGGAAGTTGCGATGTTGCGATTGCAACTATTAACGCAAATTCAACCATTTGCCACAACTTTGTTGCGGCCTTGCAATTTTCACCAATCACCGCAACTTTTCCGCAAATTTGACCAATCATCTTTGTTTTTGTCGTATTTCGTCATCTTCTTTGACCAATCAGAGCCACTCGGATAAGTTTTGACCAATCCCGTTGCCTCCAGCTGTGTTTGCTTCCAGTTTTTGAGCTCAGAGCTGCTAAACTCCGGTCGGTTTCCATCAGATATTATGGCTAAAATAAAAGCAAATCAATTTCCTAAAGTATTACACAAGAGTGGTGGAAAGTTACCAGTAGTCTAATGGTAACCAGTGATCATCACTGTGCTGGACTCGCAGTGGTAACTGTCAGCTGGTCTGGTCGCCCACTGGACCGGCTGACAGTTACATCGTGTTAACCAGTGCTGTGCTGGGCTGGAGGTGGTCCGGTCGCACAGCTGGGAAATGCGCTGCTCGTTTTAATCCCTATTTCCTGTTGCAGCGGGGCTCAGGTAAAGAGCGCTCTAAAAGGTGACACCCCTAAGTTTTCCATATCCTAAAAATAGAAAACAAAAACCAAAAGAACATTTAAAAAAAACTTTTTCTGCATTTCGATTTAACAACTGAAGATGATTATCCAACATGGCAAATATATTTGAACATGAACTAAGATTTTCTGCTGCTATAAACTTTGACTTGGCCATTGTAAATCAACAACTCTGTGCTTCTTAAATCCCTTTTTGAAGTCTTTATTATTTTGTTGCACAACCTGTTCCTCTTGTCCAGCAGTGCTGTGACTTTCCCATGTGGCCTGTAACTCTACCCTGCTGAAAAAACCAGCATAGACCAGCATATGCTGGTTCCAGCATATGTTGTGTTTTGGTGCTGGTATGCTGGTCCATAGTGATCCATTAGTTCAACCAGCATAGACCAGCACCAAACCAGCATAGACCAGCAACAAACCAGCATAGACCAGCAACAAACCAGCATAGACCAGCATTGACCAGCAAAGACCAGCAAACAAATCATGATGGTCTTGATTTATATGCTGGTCAATGCTGGTTTGGTGCTGGTCTATGCTGGTTTGGTGCTGGTTTAGCTGGTAGACCAACATGATTCAATGCTGGTCAATGCTGGTCTATGCTGGTTGAACTAATGGATCACTATGGACCAGCATACCAGCACCAAAACACAACATATGCTGGAACCAGCATATGCTGGTCTATGCTGGTTTTTTCAGCAGGGTACTGCACTGATAATGTCATAAAGATTAATTGAAGTAATTTATCAAACTATAAAATTTGTCTCCAAGCAGGCAAAATAATAGGACATGAAGCAGTAAATGGTATGAGTGCCTTAACCTCATACATTTTTATTTTCAAAGTCTAACACCAATTGCAGCTGATAGTATGCGGTGACTGCCAATCAAAGGGTTTGCCCATCAGATAAACGTAGATTTTGGATCATATTTGCACCTCATCTGCCTCATCGAAACCCTTAGAAAAACAGAGTATTTCTGTCTGTTAAAGCTCGTGGTCACTTCTATCTAATTCCCAGATTGGGGGAGATGTCATACCTCAAGAGGAGGAGTTTAAGTATCTCGGGGTCTTGTTCACGAGTGAGTGAGGGAAGGAGGGAGGGGTTCAGTGTCTGCAGTGATGTGGATGCTGAGCTGGTCTGCTGTGGTGAAGAAGGAGCTGACCCAGTAAGCAAAGATCTCACTTTACCAGTTGATTTATGTCCCAGTCCTCACCTATGGTCATGAGCTTTGGGTAATGACCAATAAAACAAGATCACGAATACAAGCGGCTGAAATGAGTTTAATCTGCAGGGTGGCCGGGGTCAGCCTTAGAGACATCTGGGAGTAGAGCCACTGCTCCTCCACATCGAGAGGAGCCAGTTGAGGTGGTTTGGGCATCTGGTCAAGATGCCTCCTGGACGCCTCCCCGAGGAGTTTATTGTCCCACCGGCAGGAGCCCTGGGTTGCAATTGTTGGAAACCATTTGAAGATGCAAAATTGTAGGAAAATCAAATTTTCACTTGGAATCCCACTGAATTAGTATGTTTGAACTGCAACATTTGTGCGACTGTTGTTCAGATTTTGTTTTTAATCACAAAACATCTAAATTATGCCACAATTTATCATTTTATCCTCCGTTTGGTTGCCAACCTCACCTAAAGCCATCTCACATTTCTTGTGCATCCTGACTCAAACTGGGCTTGAGACACATACAATGATTCTGTAACTTTTTTGAGAGGATCATTTTGTCTTGCAAATTTTTTTGATATGTTCCAAATTTCAGACATTAATGCAAAACCTTGCAACTCAAATGCAATTCAAAACCCTTGCAAGATTTTGGAGATATTTTATTTACTCCCTATATAAACACTGTTTAGAATTTGTCACCAACAGTCGCAGCCTAGTGAGTACTGGCTTAATATTTCATCCTTCTGATCTGCAGCATGGTGCATGAGCCATAGATGGCTGATATAAGGAAAGGAAATTTGTTGGTAACTTTTATGAATCTCTAAACATTTAAGAAGCATTTGCTCACTTACCCCCTTCTCAATGCTGCCAGTCTGACACAGAGTCCCCTCTGCAGCTGGGATGCTGTTAGTTACACAACGGTTGCTTTTGCTAAGGCACCAGAGCTCTCTACACACTTCCTAGGAAAGAAGGCAAAAGCAAGTTGGTCAGAATAAATCACATTTGCAGACTGGAGCGTGGATTGTGCAAAAACAAAATAAAGTGGGAATGATTTATCATCAGCTTTTGGTGGTTTTCCTTTTAGTGTTTTTCCTCTGCAGTCTGACAACTATGAAACAAATAAAAAAGGAACACCAATGGCATGGAAATTCCTCTATAAATCTACATGATTTGAGATGAAATCAGAAGATGAGAAGAGCTGATGAGACCATATAAGACTGCTGAGAGGCATCTGACTTCAACAACCCATATGCTTTGGATCATAGTGCATCATGAGCAATAAGCCAGGGGTCATCTGGTGCTCTTAATGTTCTCTATGAGAAATGAAGAGTCAGCTGGATCAACAGCATGACTAACGTTTATTCACCTCAGAACCACACGGGACCGTGACATCAGTTCAAGAAATCCCATTTTGGCATTTTCAGGGAAACAGAGTGAGCAACAGGCCTCCCAAGTCTTAGATAAAGATGACTTGTAGACCTAAGAAATATCTTCAGAGTTACTGAGTGGTCTGAGCAAACATCACTCCTCAGTCTGAGAATCCATTTAGATTCATATAAAACAGGATGATGACACAGAGTTGCCCCCAAATAAATAACAGCATAAATGGATCATCTGTGTTACAAGGACAGTTCTGCACAACCTTGCATTAGATTTCCCATTAACCCAAACTGGGCTGCCTCGTCTCTCAACTTCAAAGGCTTTTACAGGACAGTTGTGTAACGGCAGAAGAGCAGGCTCATGAAAAAGAGTTACGGTCCCACGCACAGATTCTGACCCTCTGGGTCAGTAAATGCTCCACAGCCCTGCAGCTCCCTGAGCCGACCCAGATTAAATAAAGCAGCACACTGCCACTCTCAGGTTGCAGGGACTCCCCTCTGCCAGCTGGTTCCAATAAGCCACCACGCTGCTTCGTTCACAATCTCAAGCCGTGATAAAAGGTCCTTAACCAACATGGATGGGAGTCTGATGGATTTATGGTGGCCGAGAACAAGCTGGTGATAAAAAGCACTCAGTAGGGCCGTGCTAATACAGCCATCAAACAGTGTTTGTTTTTATACCTCCAGCTTCCTCTGCTGCTCTGGGAAGCATTTACCTGCCTGTCTGTGTTTGTAGCTCTCAGTGTAAGTGAAAAGTGGAATGTATCAATGTAACAAAATTATGGCCGTAAAGGACCCAAACTTCCTGTCTTGTAATACTTTTCCCACCTCTGACGCAGTCTCACACTGTGATTTAAAATCCAAGACACCTCCAGGAGTCAGTCATCAAAGTGTCTGAATTTAGCTGAATGCTCTGGAGGCTCTGCAGGCCATAATCAGTGAAATATTACTGATGTGTTGCTCTCTATGAGTGGTTCCAAACCTTGTTTGGCTATGACCCTGAAACACAAAGTAATTTATTGCTTCTTAGTTCTTCAACTCGAGTATGACTAATCTTTTACCCTCTGTAGAGGCTGTAGTAGACCATCTGACTTTCTTTGATTTGAACTAGGTTTGTTAAACTGGATGGAAACCAAACAGGTACTTTAGAGCATCAAATTAAGTAAACCATTATCTTCATTACTATGGTCAAAACAGAGGATCAGTGCATCAAATTCATTTCAGAAGTGGGGCTTTACATGAAAACCAATAACAGGTCAAACCGACATGAAAGACACAAAAAGCTCATTGTGTTTAAACCTGAGTACAATTATTTTTAAAGTATCATAAAAGTATATTTTAAAATATTTTTGTCTTAACTGGTGAGACTTCAAATTGTTGCTACATTCTGGAAACAGAAAAGGATAAAAAGCTTTGAACAGAGCAGAAGCCTTCATTGTCTCTAATACAATGACATCACAGGGGCCCTTCATAGTAGGGTAATACATTAAGAAATGTTTAAAAACCACATTTAGATCACACAGAATGTACAGGAACATCAACAACATTTAGCCACCAGGGCAGGAAAGAGGTGACATAACATCGTAAAAATCTCATCTACACCTAAATTTAATTAAAAGCAAAATATTCCTCAAAGAAATTCACATCACCTACCGTTCTTCACATTAGTTTTAAATTAGGATCATCTTATGTCAAGAAATGATGGAAGTTATAGCCGTTTGGATCAAACCTTGTTAGTGAATTACTGCCTGTGACAACCTCTCAAATGGATGTTGAGATGTGTTAAATAATACTCCAGAGATTCTGAATATTTGTAATAAATCCAATGATCTATTTCAGTCTGGATAAAAGAAATCGACCAACCAGCTGTCCCATTTGTGTCCCTGTAGTCAGGCTGCTAACACAGGGAAAAATGTTTCAGCTTCAGTGAAAAAACAAACTACAATTTCCTTTGCTTTTGTTGGTCATCTCTGTCAGTCTAACGTTACAGCAGGTGCAGAGTCGCAAGAAAGAAGCCAAACGTATTCCTTGAGAAAACAGCTAAAGGTAAAAGTGGCCCAGAAGTATCAAAAGTGTCACAACTTGTCAAAAACTAGTATTTAATATTCTCTGGAGCTTTTCAGTTTCTCAGAAAATGTTTTATTATAAGATGCAAGGGCAAGGCACTGATGTGTTTTATGGCTGAGCATCAGTATGCTTTGGGCACATTCTAACCAAACCATGTCTGCCTCTCAATAATGTTTTTCTGCAAGACACATAATGTGTTAATGGAGCTCTAGTTTTAGGGCTAAGCTCATTCAGAGAATATAGATTAATAAAATAACTTGTGATTTTAAATCTCTGAATGAATTTAAATGATATTCTGCAGTTTCTTGCAAATTTTCATTAGCAAAGTACATTGTTTGAACAGCAAAAACAGGTTAGGAAAGTAAAAGTTACACCCCAAATCACTTAGTGCAGAGCGTGATCCATCAGGCTCACATAAAGTTCTATTGTACCAGAGCTAATTGTTTGTTTTTAACTTTTAACTACTCATATCTCCTACATAAAACACTGTTAACATACATTTAAATGCATGCCCATCAGAAGGTTCTACTGCTCACAGTTCAATATTTTTAGGCAGAATTTATCACACAGAGACTGTTTGTGTGAGGCTCAGTTTTTAAAAGCAATAAGCCTGTGCCTCCATGTGCCTTTGACTGACAGGTGTGTGGTTACCATGGTGAACCTAATGAGCCACTAGCAGAGACATTAACGTTTCTGTGGATCGGTTTATGCATCAAAATTTAGGCCTTTTGATATAAATTAGATCGGTGGTTCCAAAGGTAAGGGCGGGGACCCTGGTGTGGGTCATGAATGTGGGATCCTGTGATGATATTGAAACATCAAATTCAGTTTTAAATCATTGTTAAAAGCACATTTTGACATAACAGTTACAATCAGGGGTGGATCTGGGGGGGGGGGGGGGGGGGGGGGGGGGGGGGGGGGGGGGGGGGGGGGGGGGGGGGGGGGGGGGGGGGGGGGGGGGGGCCCATGCCCCCCTGACAACAAGCTTGGCCCCCATGTGATCCCATGTTAAGTGCTTAGTGTTTTAGAATGCACCCCTTTAAAAAAGCAGCTTGCCCCTGCCTGGCCCCCCCTCTAATTTTTTTCTAGATCCGCCACTGGTTACAATAGTTTAAAATCAGTAAAATACAGAAAAAGTGATATGTCTGTTGAGGCTGTTTGTATAGTCATAATCGTCTGGTTTATTCATCTTATTAGTGACTTTAACCAGGAGCACTGGGCGTTCCTGGCTTCTGTCATTCTGTGAGCCAAAACCTAAACTTCTAGTTTAGATGATTAAAAAGTACGTCTCAAGCAACTATTGGGCTTTATTGTAATATCAGGAAGTAGCTGCAATTTTTTTCATGAAGTTTATTTTGGAATTTCAGAGCTTGTTTTTTTAATTTTACAGATCTGAGTGTAACAATGCATCGTTCCCACAAATCAGTATACCACAGTCACAAAATAAAATGAAACAGGTGCTATTTGACTCTGTTTTAATAACAGGAAAAATGTGTAAAAACAAAAAAAAGTGTTCTTTTTGGTTATTTTCTAATTTCTACAGAAATAATAATACAACCACTGATGTCAGTCTGATGATCTGCTTCATCACTGTCCAGATATTACGTTTTACTTTACACCAGGTCACGTGTGTGATGGTGAAATTCTCTCCTGCTTTTAAGATTAATGATCTTGTAGCAGAATTTTGGCCAGAAATGAACATTTTTGAACAAAGTGTTTTTGTTATCTCACAGTCTGAGCCAAATGAATGATTCATCTATTAACAGTGAAATACTCCAACTATAAAATGACTGTGTACAAATATTAATAGAAATACAACCTAACTTTTACATGTCACAGCTAAATCCTCTTTCTTTTCTTCATGTTGTTGCAGTGTGTAGGAATATGAAAATATGCATCCAAACACATAAAACGATTATCTCAAGTTTGACTAAACTCTTTTTTTATATATATATATAAATTAAACCTTATATATTCCTTTCTGGAGTTTTGTGACTTGTCCTCTCACAGAGGGCATGTCTTTCACAAAAAGCTGTATGAAACGGATCAGACTGCCAGATGAGTCTTTCTGTGTAGCACCAGACTCCCGTTCACTCACACTGTGTGCCTTTCATGCTGATCTAAAACCACAATTATGTGCTTAGGAGCCAAAATAACAGGGCTTGATTTGAAGCCTGTCATAATCTGCTGTCAGATATTTCTCTCAATGAAACGAAGTAAGTCTGTGATCTCAGCTAATCTTTGTCCCCACAACTCCACAACGTGTCCAAATATTTATGAAATGTAAAGCAATATCACACATCAGTGGTTCTCAAACCTTTGAGAAATATTTCAACAGATATTTTTAACCGTATGGTTACTCTCTGTCTGTTGCTTATGTAATCAAGGTTTTTTAAATACTTTTTAGGAATTTTCTTGCAGTATTTATCTTTGTCTCAGAAGATGATCTAGTGTGTAAAAGACCAGAATAATAGTTTTATTTCATTTCACAGTAAAATGTGCCATTATTCAATGCTGTCCCTCCTTTGTTGTTGAAACACTGACTCAAACACATGATATTATGAAAGTCAACATTACTACGATCTTAAATCTTTAGAAGTAAATCAGCAGGTTGAGGACAAAATGTTATTGGAGTCTTGTTGGTATGTTTTTTATGTGTTTCTTTATCTTTTGTGATTTAAGTAGCTTTGCTTCCTTTAGCTAGATTAAATGGATGCAGGCTGTTTAGATTGCATTGATTTGTATGTTTACACTTGGCAGTATTTGCAGAAAAATGCTGCAGCAAAAGTTTACACTTTCATCCAGGCCTGTACTGTCAATTTAAAAAGCAAAAAACATAAAAAAAAAAAAAAAAAGTATTTATATTATGCCATTTCACAACAAAAATACTCTTTAGATCCTAGTAGGCTCAAATAAAGGCAACTGGACTCTGATATCTAGAAGATGTTTCACATATCATCTGAGGACTGACAACGCTCCTTGGATGAGAAGTAAAACATTTTCTAGAAACCAAAGAAGTCCAGTTACCTTCATTTGAACCTAGAGGATAACATGACCTGGATGACTGAGAACTTTCACCGTACTCTGGCCATCCCACCTTGTTTGTGGTCAGACATTTACCTATGAAACATATTTCTATCATTTCTGACTAGTGCCTAGTTTATCATGCTACCGTACAAGCAAATAATGAGCAGCTGACTGGCAATTTAAAAAAATGAAAATAGCTTTTTGAGAATCTTAGGTTCATACTGGATTTAATAATGAATTTGTTTAATATAACGCCTTTCAAAGCACCCAAAGCTCTTCACAAAGGATCCATTACTGAAGCGCATACTCGCTGAGTAAGAAATAAGGTGTAATATAGCACCTTCAAGATATAAATCACAAGATGCTTTAAAACAAGTTAGAGAGAAATACATAGAGAACTGACAACAGAAATACAAACAAGGAAAAAACACTAGAGTAGGTAACTGATTCACGGGCGTTTACTTAAAAGCCAGTTTGAAAAGGTGTGTTTTGAGTTGCTCTTTAAAAGAGACCACTGAGTCCACTGATCTTTGGCTCACAGTTTCCTTTAGTCTTTAGCCTAGTATGCTGCACAACCAGTAGGCTCTGACCACTGGACCTCAGGGACCTGCTGGGGTGTAAAGATATAAAAGATCACTGATGGAAGCTGGTACCTGTCCATGTAGGGCCCTAAAAACCAGAACCAGGATCTTAAATGAACTCTGAAACTAACAGACAGCCAGTGGTTTAGATATGTGGATGACATGGGTCAAAATCCAAGCCAAACAAGTGGAAGCCTTTACTGAACACATCAACTCAGCAGACCACAACATCAAGTTTACTAGAGATGATGCAAAAGAAAACAAGCTACTTTTTTGGACTGCCTGATTCAGATGGAAAGAGATAGAAGCATCACCACTGAAGTCTGCAGAAAACCCTCACACACAAAGCAGTGCCTACTTTTTAATTCCCACCATCCACTTGAACATATTATCAGGACACTGCAGCATCGAGCCGAACCGGTCCCCACAAAGGTGGAAGGGAAGGACAAAGAACACAAACATATCAAGAAAGCTTTTCAAACCTGTGGACACCCCAACTGAGCACATGTTATAACCTCTAAGGATTCAAGAAAACACTCAACTCAGACCAGTGGAGAAGTGAATAGGAGGAAAAAAAACAGTCATTCATTATGTGGCTAAAGTGTCTGAGAAACTAAGACGGATTTTTAAGAACCGGTGCATTTTAAACCCAGTAACCCTCTTAGACAGAGACTGGTTCATCCCAGGACCAAACCCCCCAAACACAGGCTCAGAGGAGTGGGATATGAGGACCAATTTTCAGACCTCTACATTAGAGAAACAAAGCAGCAGCTACACAAAACGGGTGACTCAACACAGAAGAACCGGCTCATCAGGTCAAGACTCAGCAGTTCATCTTCTTCTCAAAGACAAAGGACACTCCTTTGAAGACAGTAATGTTCATTTTCTGGACAGGTAAAGGCCTATTCATACTCCACGAGAACTCAGTTGTCGAACTATTTCAGCAAGGTGTCATACAGGTGTGCGCATCAGGTGTGTGTGTGTGGAGGGGAGGGGGTGTGTGTGCAGTTTAAAACGATCCGTCCTCGCTACGTGAGGAGCGGAGGCATACGGGTCTCCGGCGCAAACCCTCGCGGTCCGCGCTGGTCCTCCTAGCTCGGGTCGATCCAGACCGTCACCCTTCAGGTCCGTCTGCACAAAGCAGCAGGCGCCGGAAAAAAACGTCAACCGCTAACCGCACTAACCACGCTCATCCTCCCTTTCTGACCAATCACAGCAGTTGTTCTCGGACATCCTGCCGAACAAAGTTCGGCCCGGCTGATGTGCACAAGAACAAACCGTTAGCGCTGCCGAACTGGGTCTGCGAGAACAAAATGATGTCATTTTGTTCTCGCAGACCCCCAGCGAGAACAAAGTTCTTTCTTCTCGTGGAGGATGAGAGAGATGGCTGGCTGTAAACTCATTGTTTTTGATGTACACAAATCGACTGCAGCACGAAATCAGCCTGATACATGATACAGGGTGACACTGGTCATTATTAAGATTTTATAATATCAAGGTCACACAGTGTGACATGTTCAAGTTCTTTAAGATGGCCAAAAACCACATGGTCTGAGCTGACCTTTAACCCTTCCAGCAGGCAGCATGTGGTGTTTTCAGGACAAATGTTCTCTTTTTTAAATAACACTCTTTTTGGATTTATTTTTTACTACAAACAGGAAAGAAACCATATGCTTGTTTGATTAAACTTGACTGCCTGCTAAAAAAATTAAAATAAAAAAATTGAAGAATGTTGTCCCACCAACGTGTGAAATGATGCATTTTCTAGTGTTTCAGTGAGTGCCCTGTAAAGGGTTAAGTCTGAAACATGCTCAGCTTTATTCTCAAACCAAAAAGTCTGTGTTGAATTAGAGAATAATAATAATACTAAAAATAGTATATGATGTATTTGGGGGGAAATTTTCCACCCAACATCCCCTATATTTTAAGATGCAATTCTTTATGGCTTTTTGACTTTATTTTAAAGAGCTTCTCCAGATGAACAAAGAACAGACATCCCAGTAGGTTAGAGTGAAGGATGCTGGTTCCTTACCCCATACTTGCACTGGCGCGAGGAGGTTCCATACTGGAAGCGACACTGCTCGTCAGCATTGTACGCCTGCCCCGGGGCCATTGTTGGGTACAGGAAGTCTCGCTTCATCGGTTCATTGTCCAAACATGTTCCTCGACCTGAGCTGTCAAAAACACAAACCTACATTAGGACTGTTTCTAACACTTCTGCTGAGACACCAAGACCAAACACACACTGTTTGGTGTTGTTTGACTCATTTGATAATACCACCAAACTACCACAGTAGGAAGCGTGTAAAAGATCTTAAATGATATGTAATTAATGTTGATATTACACACCAGCACCTAAGCTGCAGACACATTTTACCAGAAGCACAGAGCAGCCCTCTCTGATTATACAGCTCTGTGGTCTGCTTGGAGCCATTAAAGTGGCAGTGGAGGAAGTTAAAGACAAATATCTGGAGTGACCCCTGGGCCATGTGTTCAGTCTGTCATATTCACTAAAACAAAACACATGCACACACACACACATAACTGCAACATCAGATGATGAGAAGACTTGAAGTGATGCAAGATGATTCTATCAGACTCTTCCTATAACAGTTTGGATCTCTACATCCTCTGGTTCTGCCTGAGGCAGATGATTACTGTGACGTTTACTTCAACAACCTGTTATTTCCAGCTGTGGTCGCTGCAATACGCACCAAAAGGCTTCCCATCCCTCCAAAGAAAGAGTGGGCTTGGTGGCAACAACAGCACAGGACTAGTCTATGATTTAGCAGATTGAAGCTCGAACCTACTGTACAAGAGAGGAATAGAAAAGAATATAAATAAGCATATGAGCCAGGTTCACACCAACATTTGAAACATCTCTGAAAAATGTTATCCCAACACAACGAAAAGCAAACACACAAAAAGCCCAACATCACTTTAGTGGGTCTAAATCTCATCCTGTGTTTTGTGCATTAAAACAGTCGTTTACCAGAGCTGTTTTAACAGGAACACACTGGAAGTCTTAACTAACCTTACTACAGTAAATGTCACTCCACAGATTGCATTAGGAATCCAGTGTCCATCGTTCTGTTCTACATCTAAATCTAAAGTGTCATCATTAACCACAAATCTAAACTAAACCTTTTAAAGCATACTATATGCTTTTAACCTGTTAAGTCCTCAAAAACAGTATTTTATCAACTACGTCAGTTACAACTTCTTATTCACTTGAATCAACCAGTTAGTCAGATTTTAAAATCCGTTTAGATTACAAGGGAAACATTTTTTAAAAACCAGAAAAAAGGGAAGGTGGTCTATTCGATCTGTAACCCTGACAGTTACACGCTGAAGTTTTTTTACTCTGATAGCACATAAACAATCAGCTTGAACGCAAAAAGCTTATTCAGACAGTTTGAAGTGTGTCTTGTGAACAATTCTTATCTTACCTGCTGTAGACAGCTCTCTGAACAACCTCAGTATGGAGAAATAAAGATTACTTCTGACTACTAGACTCATGAGCTGAACAATCAAGACAAAAGTGTATCACTGCCTTCACAAAAAGTCACCCAGTTTATGCAAGCATTTTTATAAACATTTACAACATTGTCACATTCACATTTTATAGTTATTTTGAGAGGAATATTAGAGAACTCCTGCCATAACTGACCCCTGGATGCACTGGAAATGCTACATTTAATACTGTAAATAATCATTATGAAACTGAGCAGGTTGGAGCTGTGTTTGGGGGTTCTTCCAGTTTGGTTTAAATCAAATTCATGCACGTTAATGGTGAGGTTTTCAGATTTTCCAGCACCTGAACATGCTAACGCCATGCAGAAAGGCCACAGCTGGGATTCAAACTTGCGACCTTCTTGCTGCGAGGCAGCAGTGCTAACAGCTGCGCCATCATGCAGCTCAGCCTTAAAGTGCCTGTGACTCCATATTTAAATCACTTTATATTAAACAGGTGTAATCTTTGATGCCTCTAGATTAGCGTTGCACCATTAGAACTCAAAATACGCTGTAATTATTTTCTAACGAGCAACTCAGAGATCAGAAGAAAGCGCCGCCTTCCGGTTCTGCTGGGTTTCTCCTTATTTGGCAGCCTGACACTTCTGCTGCAGCAGGGGGCAGTGCCCAGTAGGGGGCAGTGCCGTCGCATGAAAGAGAAATGAAACTGAAACTAAACACTACACGGTCTATGGGCAATGGCGGCGGCACTGCCTCGCTCCAGTTGTCGTGAACGTGCATGTGGGCGGAGAATTTACCATATAAGCAAGTCCGGATCACTATGACCTCATAGCGGGCTGGAGTGAAAAAAACTGTTTGAAACCTGGGTCTGAAATCTGGAAGAGCTTCTCACTGGCTGGACTAGGAGACAGATGGACGCCGTTTTTTGCTCTTTCTGGCAGGTTTAAGGTGAGAACTCAACGTTGCAACATGATAGATAAGTCAGAAAACATGGAAACCGATGTCATGGGCACTTTAACAATACTCCCATTGAATTCAAGCATTTTCAAGAATTTTAAGCACCCATAACAACCCTGTGTTTTAAGATAGCAGCACAGTGCTTTGGTCTTGGCTGAGCTCTAACTAGCTGTTAGCTCTCTAACTAGCTGTTAGCTCTCTAAGACTACGTTCACACTGCAGGTCTTAATGCTCAAATCTGATTTTTTAATCAAATCCGATTTTTTAGTCTGGCTGTTCACACTTCAACTGAAATGTGACAGCAAACAGTCTCCAGTGTGAACGAATCACGGCCCCAAAGCGGCCCGCATGCGCAGACGATGACAAGACGTCACACATAACGTGCTCTGTTTACGGAAGTAAAATGGCTTTGGATAACTGACTTGAACACGGCCCAATTACGGTAAGATCTCTTTAAGGCTGAAATACACCGGAGACCTCAGCGCTGCACCACGTCGCGCTCGCACCGTTATATTGGTTAAAAACCATTTTAGTCCGTCAGATCACTCATCACACGGGACCGCCACAGCACTTCCCAGAAACGCGAGTCCACGCCACGACGCTAAGTTCACTTGAACAGAATTGTCACGTAATATATTAATGATCAAGTCCAAAACCTCACTGTCTGTCCACCGACTGCCTCCGTCTCCAGTATCAGCTCTATGTGTTGGAGCGTTTCCCTCCGCCGGCGCATTTAGTGGTCTGTCTCCAGTCAGTCACATACGAGGCGGATTCAATGCGACATGTCCATTCAGACTGAAGTCGCTTTCAAAAACATCAGATACGTACCCGATTCAGGACCACATATGAAAGTGACCTGGGTCGGATTTGAAAAAATCGGATCTGTGCCGTTCAGACTGTCTTTAAAAAATCAGATATGGGTCGCATGAGGGAAAAAAAATCGGATTTGAAGCGCATTTGGCTGCAGTGTGAACGTAGCCAAACTAGCTGTTAGCTCACCAGCCATGTTAGACCAAATCTCTATTTCTCCAAAAAGAGGTAATTCAGTAAGATAGTAATTATTTGGACATTTACACTGCAACACACATGAGAATAACTAACATTAACAGCAGAAATCCATGCTGATCTTAGCCCCACTTGAGCTAGCCGTTAGCCTGTCAATACGATCAAAAATAGTCTCTATTTCTTCCAAACTGAGGCTCTTCAAAGAGAACAAGTAAGGTATAAATTGTCCATGATTTTTTTCACAAAACCACATTAAGAAAATCTAAAGGGTCACTTAAAACAATCAAATATCTAAAAGAGAAAATAAACACAATTTTAAACCTGACAGATTAAATCTATATCTTGTTCTCGCAGGCAGACTGGGCAGCCCTCTGAAGCCCCCAGACTTTCTTTGCACTCAGGATGAGACATTTTATTTATTGGTTTAGAGAGAGACAAAATATTCAGTCATTAAACATAGAGGCTGCTATTTGACACTGTCGCAATGGCTTCCTGTCTGCTGGTTTTCCTGTCTTCAGCCAAAATTCATTATGCTTAGCAGAAATATCTTCAAATAAACAGGATCATCAGCTCTCCTCTGAACTCTGACACTGGTCATTTACGTAGTCACTGAGAGGATCCAAGCATGACTAAATCACTTACAATTATCATGAAAAACAAGCAACGCGAGACTCATAAACTCAAACTGCTTGGCTTTTAAGATTTATACCAAACTGACACAGACTGGGAGAATATATTATGGTTAAAATGTGAGTGTGTTCATAAACTAACCCTAAGAAAACCCAAACAAAGCACCGCATAAAGCTCGAGCAAGACAGTGAATCTAGGCCAGTGCCTCAGCCAAAGTTGTTTACTTGGCAGGAGAAGCATGTGCAATATCCAGAACTCTGTTTGAGGGAGAAAAGGGAGGATAATGAGAGTTTACACACTGCACCCTATTGTAACACAATGAAAAAGAAAAGCAAGGCAATAAAAACAAAGACTCAAAAATGAATGGCCATAAAATAAAGGTATTTTACACTTAAAGCAGATTCAGATCAAATGTAACAACTTGTTTTGTTTTCTTGTTCGAGCTCAGCTTTCACCATCTTCACACACTGAAGCCAAAGAGGACCAGGAACCTGACGGGGAAGCAGAGAAGCAGCTCTTTGTGTCCCAGTTGGAAGTTGGCATTTAATACCGTCGTCTCTGTCACAAGCACTGCTCACCAACCCTCGTCTAACAGCTTTCAGCCGGAAACATCATCTGACAACCGCAGCCGCTATTATCCGCTTTCTTGGAGCGCCTTGCTAACCGAACATGAATACACACAGGACACACTGAAGACTTGCAACTGAAGCTTTAAACACATGGCTGTGTGAAAGGATTTGCAGGCAAAACTCCGGTCTTTCAACAAAACATAAAGCTCAAGAGACAAAAATGTTGGCAGTGTATTTGACTGCAGCGAGGAACTGTTACAAAGTGAGATATTCCCTCTGCTTCTTTACAGCAGCAAGCCTAAATAAAACGCCTCAGATATCCTGGGTGCAGTATAAGACAACATTATTAAACTTGGGATTTTGTTGTGCTCCAGTCAAATCCATCAGAAAATAAAAATCAGTAAATAATGATGACTGTGCAGCTGGGTCTTCTCTGATCTTTCACAGTAAAGTACTTTAGATCTGAGAGGTGAAGTCCACCCTGGTTTGTCACAAATACATTGACTTCAGTTTTGAACTGAAACGCTTTTTGCAGTATTTCTGTTTAAATAGATCTCTATTCATTGGATGGTGGCTATATTTCTATTGAATTGTTGAAATCCACTATATAATAAGGGGATTTTTACTTAAGGAAATGTGGTTAAAATGTGTTTCCCTAGTTGATGAATAAAATGAAATACCAGTGTTCCTCAGTGAATGTCCATGCATGCAGGGAGAACATGCAAACTCCACAGAACAGACAAAATGAGATTCAAACTTTGACTTCAATCTGAATGAATAAAACAGCAGCTACTGTAGTAGTATATAAAGAACATCATACTTTTTGATTACTTTCTCCTTGTGCCTGCAGTAAGTAGAACACTTCTATAAAAGACTCTCAAATCAAGGTGAACATTCACTTTCTAATGCATCGTCTAAATCTGGACATTTCTACAGTTCTAACTCCACACCATACTTCTCTCAAACAGAAGGTACTCTTCCTAAACTGTTTCAAACTCCATTACTTATATGTTACCATGATGCCGGACTAGTTTGGCACTGGCAGCCTGTAAATCAAAGCCAGCTGGCTGCTTTGTATTCGTACTCCCTGACTCTGAGCAGTCCTTTGAGGGCTACACCTCTACTGGTAAAACCAGGATTTTGATTCATTTTTCTGCCCTGTTTTATGTGTGTCTAGCAAGCCAATCACAGCAGCAAAAACTGTGACAAAACGTGATCATGGGCCCAAATATAAACCTTTTACATGATTCATAACAGAAGCTTTGGGTAATTCATTCTCATCATTGCCACTGGTATCTCCTTTAATTTGTTTATATTTTGTGCGCTCCAACACTTTGCCATCTTTGACTTTTCCCCAAAGCAGCAGCTACAAACACCACATAACCAGCTGCCCTGTGATGAAGAGGTGGAGAGCTCTGTTATACAGCTGTGACCAGAAGTCTTAAGAATGACTAACTTTGCTGCTTTAGTTTTTATGATAGTTTGCAATAAATTCCAGAATTTTCAGAAAATTGAAAGGATGAGTGTCAGTTAAAATCAAAGTCCTTATTTACCAAGACAAGTATCTTAATCCCATAAAACCCATTTCCACTGCATTTGGCTTCAGGGAAAGTCCAGCAGCACCAGGACTGTCTCATAAGGTTGATCTAGTTTGGGGCACCGGGGCAGAGCAGGTGTGAGTGGGTCTACAGCACAGTGAGAAGAAAACTTTTGGAGGATGTTCCAGTGTCAAGAAGGGCAGAAAAGAAGCTGCATCTCTCCAAGAAAAACAACAAGGACAGACTGATATTCTGCTAAAGGTTCAGGGTAGGGTTGGGCGATGTCTAACTTTTTTCCAATCGTCCATCGTCAGTCCAAAAATCGACGATGGGCGATTTATTCGCGCAGGTGACATGTTGACATATTTGTGGGCGGAGCAATGTAAACACACACTAATGGATTTGCCAAATTAGAACTCAGAAGTCCCAAAATTGAGGAAATAGTTGAAAAAAAACACAGCGTCGCCTGTTTGGGGCTACTTTGGCTTTAAACAGACGTCTAGTGGCAGCAAAGAGCTCCGACGTCGAGTGTTTACCTTCTGCTGTGTGCTAACTAAGCTAACACAGAGCTAGCAGCTAGCTGCTGCTGCTCCGTCACCAAAATCGCTTAAAAAGACTTCAAACTGCAGCGGAGATTTATTTTATGGAAGCGACGTTCACTGAAGGGGTTTTTAATTCGTATTTCAGTTTTAGTTTCATGTTGTTTTTGTCGTTTATCAGACTTAGCTGAAGACAGTTGAACACCAGATCGGTGTTATGACTCGCTAAATATTCCTAGCACCGGTAGCCGACGCATAAACACGGTTTAACTGGAACAAAGCCAGTCTCTGATGGTTTCCTCCCCACCACACCATAGATATTATTTAGATACATTTATTTTCTGAACACAAGCTGCTGCCGTTCTCCGTCTGTCTGCTACGGACTGAGGAAACACCGCTGCTCCGCCAGCTCTCGGGGGAGGAGGAGGGAAAAGGAGCTGCTGCTTGCAGCTGGGAGGAGTTTGCGTTTAACGTTTAAAAAGAGCATTATTTATTATTTTTACGTGGGCTGCGTCCTTTGACTTCAACCAAATGTTGTTAATAATTAAGAAATTAATTTATAGTGGGACGAATAAATCGTTCTTGAAAAACGGGAGGCGATTGGCTGAGCCCATCGCCGATAGTCGATACGTTGTCTGATCGCCCAGCCCTAGTTCAGGGATCGGGCTGCTGGAGACTAGGGGAAAGTCTTTTTCACTGATTTATCCCTGATTCTGATTGTTTGGGGCGTCTGACTGTAGGATTGTCCTGAGAAGAAAAGGTGAGTCCTGTGTCCTTCCAACAGCAAAGCATCCTGAGACCATTTGTGTGGGATTGCTTCTGAGCCAAGGGAGTAGACTCGCTCACAGTTTAGCCTCAGAACACAGAAACATCCTCCCAGAGGAATTGCTTCTAACCACAGGGTCTTCTCCTCTAGGAATTTTTTTAACAGTGGTGGGGGGCTGTCCGGGGGGGTGCACTGTGATGTATTAAAATGTTTATTTGTGTTATACTGGTTGTGTTCTCCCCGATTTTGAATCTGCTGCATAGTTCTTTTCTTCCATGTGTTTTACTTCAGTAAATAAAGAAGTTATTAAAACTTTGGTCTGTGTTTCAGTGCAATCCAGGACTGCAGAGACTTTAAATATAATGACCTTTTAGTGTGCCACCCTTCAGTCTTTGCCCCTGCCTGGCCTCCTAAGAAAAAAATTCTAGACGCGCCCCTGGAAGCGGGCCGCAGCTGGCTGAGCTGCTGCAGAGTTTAGAGGTGTCAGGCGGACTCAGGTGATGCCTTCTCTACCCCAACTCAGACCGTGGACTCGTTAACAGACATCGATGTGACCCATTAAGACTTGTATTATTAGGTCCTCTGGTCTATGCATGTTTGTGATTAAACCACAGAAGATTCTCACAAAGAGTTTTTTCTGAACAGCTGACACGATATAATTGGTAGAATTGACGGAAGTCTGTCACCAGACTCGCTACGACGGAGAATTTTAATCCATTAGTACAAGAGCGCAAATACAGGCAATATATATGCTTTACATTGTTTTAACTTTTTTTTTTTTTACTAATTTTGAAGGTGTGGCGGCTTTTATTTAGCTGTGGCGGTGCGCCACGATCAATTACATGTAGAGGAAACCCTGAACCATGAGGAATAGTTTGGTGATGAACAATGACTTTTCCAGCATGATGGAGCTTCATGCCATAAGACTAAATTCAGAACGAAGAGGCTCAGGGAACAAAACATTCACATTTTGTGAAACTCTCCAGACCTTCATCCCATTGATAAATTGTGGTCAGTCTTCAAGAGGCAGGTGGGCAAACTAAAGCCCACAAACTCTGAGAACTCTAAACATTAATGATGAAGAATGGGCTGCCATCAGTCAGGATTTGGACCAGAAATGGACTGAGAGCATGGCAGGGTGAATTACAGACGTCTCAAGAATGAAGGACCAACACTGCAAATATTGACTCTTTAATTATCCATTAAGCCTTTGAAACTTATGAAATGCTTTGTTATTATCCTTCAGTAACCATAGAAACATCTGACTCAAAGAGCTAAGAACACTGCAGCTGCAGACATTGTGAAAATGAACACTTGGGCCATTCTCAAAACTTTCAGCCATAACAGTATATGCACAGCCAGAGACGTCTGAGGGACGGGATGGATGTGAATAAGTGGGGAAGGCCTTCTGCACAACGCCAGGGGAAGCCAGAGGCAGCGTGTTGTAAACCCAGACATCTGCAAGCAAGCAAGCAGGAAAACAGGCATGCACCTTTCCCTCTGCTGCTCACACACACACACAAAAAAACACACACACACATACACAGACAAATCCAAGCACACTCATATGGTCCCACAGGGAACAATCATCATCCACTTACTCAAGAAAGCTGGTGATGTAGTCTTTGCTGCAGGCAGACCAGGAGAAGGGGTTGGTGTTAGCCGTTATGTGAGCAGCCATCAGCTTGGCTGTTTCATGGCCTTTGGTGCCACAGGAATTTCCAATCCCATCATGGTTCATCCCAAAACTGCAACACACAAACTTAGATTAATGCAGGTGAAAATGAAGATCCACCAGTCTGGAAATGTTCCACATTTTTGAGATTTTGTTTCACAGTTTAGCATGGAGATCCAGGCTGCTGACAGAGGGATGTCTACCTTAGTGGATTTGGCCTTAAAGAAAGAGATTTCTGTGGCTCTGAAACAGCTGTGCAGAGGGGTGAAAGGTCAAACCCTGTCTGGTGCTTGGCAGTAACAAAAAAGTCCTAATCACCACTCAGAGTCCTGCCTGTCAATCATCTCCTGCAGGTCTGAGCAGGTCACGAGGGAGAGTGAGCGCCGGCTGCAGCGAGGACACAGGAATCTTTTGGACCTGAGAACAGAGAAACCCTAAACCTAAAACTATCGCAAACCTGTGTTCAGATGTGAAACTATTTATGTCGCCCTAAATTTATGCTGCCAAAAAATAATACTTTCAGCAATCAATTAGTAAGAAGAAAAAAAAGACCTTTTATCTGTCTGGAAAGAAAATCTAGTTACAGCAGGATGTCAGTGCTTACTTTTCCCTACAGTCCAGGAGCACAAATCAGGTTTAATGTATATAACAAACCCAACCACACTGCACACTCTGAAGCTGTTTTTCTAAGGCTGGCGTTTATGACATTTTACCCCACTCTGGAAATAAATCAGGCTGGTTGAAACCCCGCTGCAGTGTGTTTTTTTATACATCCTCTAGAAGCAGAGACTATTTTTACAACTGCCCTTCAACAGAAGCAGACATGAGACATAATAAAGGAAATCGCCATCTTACTGAACTCTCTTGAGGGGGGATACGTAGACTAATATATCATCATTATTTTGCTTTATATTCAGGAAGAAAGAGCTTGAGGTATGTGGACACTGACATTAGCATGAGGGAAAATGCAAAGATCCAGTTCAGGACGTCTGCAGGGGAGGAGAAAAGTCTACATGCAAACCTGGGGAACCAAAGAAGAAGGTAAGGTTTGTTTAAGAGCAAGTTGAAGTTTTAGAAAAGACCAAAGGTAGAGATCAACCTACCCTAGAGATCATAACCCAATCAACAAAATCTTAAGACTTGACTCCAACCTCTAACCTATTAGCTAATATCATAATTAATGTCTTAATTAACTTGTCAACAATTCCTAAGCAAGCAGGTGTTTAGCCATGAACGGGACACACTGAAATTTGCACCAATTACAGATGAAAAATCAGCTGTTCAAGTGCCTGTAACACATTTCATGGCAATCCATCAAACTTCTGTTGGGGCATTTCACCAAAAAACACAACTACCAACACCATGGTGTTTGCTCCAACCTAAAGAATAACTCCTGTTTATGAGGAGTTGGAATTTCTGTTTATGGAAAGTCTAAATCATGAAAATGTTGCACAAAACGTCACGCAGCAGAGATTCAAACTCTTCCATTAGAAATATGCAAACATATAGTAAATATACTAAAGTCTAGGAGGTAGAATGGCTGTCGGTGTTTACCAATTAGAAGTGTCATGGTTTGTATGAGTATCAAAATGTCCCTGTGCAAATTACCCCCATTGCCCCACTGATATACCAACACATCAATAAATGCACTGTAAAGCTGTAGCTGTAAAGCTAAGAAAGATAAGAAGTTTTACAAATGTACACAGAGAGTTGGTAACAGAAATATAAACAGAAAAGGAGACAACATAACTAATTTACAGGAGTTCATGAAAAAAAAACAGTTTAAAGAGATGAGTTTTGATCTGCCTTTTAGGAGACCACCGAGTCCACTGATCTCAGGCTCAGGGGGACAGATTTCCACAGGAGCAAACACTCCATCTCCTTTTGTCTTTAGCCTGGTACACTGCAGTGCACAACCTACTGGGGTGTACAGATGCAGAAGATCACTGATGTAAGCTGGTGCTGGTCCATGTAGGGCCCTAAAAACCAGAACCAGGATCTTGAAATTAACTCTGGAATTTACAGGCAGCCAGTGAAGCTGGAAGAGCAGCGGAGTGATGTGGGTAGTTAGAAAACTAGCACAAGCATTCTGAACCACCTGGAACTGATCTGAGGAAGTTCTGTTCAGACAGGTGAAGAGCGAGTTGCAGTAGTCCAAACATGAAGAGATAAAACCATCATGGATAATGATTTCCAGTTCAGAGCGTGACAGTGCCAGTGCAGCCAGTGTGTCCCAACAAGCATCTACGACCATGTCATAGAGCGTAGTAATAGTGACTGGTTGAAACCAAATAAACAAAGTCTCATGCAAAATGGTTTACAAATAGGTTACATTCTTTTTGAGCATGAGTTGTTTTAAATACCCAACAATTAGCCCCTCATTTATCACTGGTCTGCAGCAGTGTCTGTCCCAGTCTGACATTGCTCTGGTCAGAGGACTACTTCCTGTTTCTAGACACGCTGCTTTCTTTGCGTGATGTCACAGGTGGGTATGGTCCTTACTGTACATAAATAACGGATAAAACACCAGTTCAAAATGACTGAAATATCCCTTTAAGTTGTAATACTTTAATGTATTTAACTTCTTAAAGTAAAAGTCTTCTGACTTCCCTGCATTCTGCATCAGGGTGTAACGTCAAATCTAATATTTTATATTAGATCTTTAAAAGTCTAAAAACTCACTTGTGGCCAATCTCATGTGCAATGGTGAAAGCAGAGCCAAGGCCGATGTCTTCGTTGATGCTGCAACTTCTCTCCGGCTCACACATTCCAGCTACCGAGGCCAAGCCTATACATGAGCACAAGTGCACACACAACAGAGAAACATACAAACACAGGGTCAGAGTTGCATTCTTAGGAGACGTGGACATAAAAATATGGACTACACATATAAGAACTTCTGTTTACAGTGGTGCACTGAGACAGCTGGTCACCAATAGATTCAGCAGGAGGAGCTGAGCATCACCACACTTCCTGTAAACTCCAGGGACTCCTGGGAAGTGTCTAGACAAAGGTTTAATTTAAACATTTCAATTGATGTAATGAAGGATCGCTTACACTGCACTCTAAAGAACCTCGTCACCAGCGCTGTGCCCGACAGGAACCTGTCAAATAGTATCTGTACTTTCCTCAGTTCAGAACCCGACAGGAAGAGGAGAGGGTGTTTAAAGTGAAAAGAGCTCCACAATCCAGGTGTCACCGACCCTTTCTTCCCTAAAGCCTGACAGGGTAGATAAGGAGACTGCTGGCAGTTCTTCACAGATTACATCTACTGACCCGGGAGAGGATCAGATAGCAGCACAAAGCAGGTGAGTGTGTGTGTGTGTGTGTGTGTGTGTGTGTGTGTGTGTGTGTGTGTGTGTGTGTGTGTGTGTGTGTGTGTCTGTTTGGGAGTGTGAACTTACTGTGTAAACGCTCACTTTTTCTGGCATTTGAACTTTTAAAATGTCTACATCTTTTACTGGAGGTTAATGTGATTTTTGTTATATTACAGTTGTACACATCACCATGGTCAAAGGTTTAGACAGTGACAGTACTGGTTTCTACAAAGTGTGCTGCTTCAGTGTTTTTAGATCTGTTTGTTAGATGTTTCTATTGTTATTAAGATATCATTACAAGCATTTTATACATTTCAAAGGCTTTGATTGACAATCACATGAAGTTTATTCAAAGAGTCAATATTTGCAGTGTTGGTTCTTCTTTTTTTAAGACCTCTGTAATTTCCCCTGCTGTAAACCAGCTTCTGGTCTAAGTGTTGACTGATGAAAGCCAATTGTTCATAATCAGTGTGTAGTGTTTGTCAGATTTTGTGGGGTTTTGTTTGTCCAACAACCTCTTGAGGATTCGTCACACGTTCTCAATGGGATTAAGGTCTGCATGGGGACTTTCCTGGTTTTTGTTTCCTGAGCCACGTAGTTCTGACTCTAGCCTTATGGTGCTTCATCATGCTGTCGTGAAAAGTCATCGTTCATCACCAAACATGGCTTGGATGTTAGTTCCTCTGGGAGGATGTTTAGGCACCATTCAAAGAAGTGGCTACTTTGCTGCCCATCTTGACACCAGGACATCCCACTCACTGTGTTGCAGATCCACACACACCTGCCTGCTGTCAGTCCTGATCAGATTCCTGTGGGATCTGGTGGAGCCCTGATCTCACAGCTGGACCTTTTATAGGAGACAGTCTGTGTGCTCTTGAACCTTCACCCTGAAACCGTATTTTCAAATGTAGTGAATATGGGTATTTGGGGAGTGAGATAGTTTTATGGCAAATAGAGACTTTACAACTAACTGAAATTCATCTGATCAGTTTCTGCAAACTGATATCCTACAAACTGAGGAAGCAAACTTTGTGATGATTAATATTTGTGAAATTCTCAAGACGTTTGGTCACAGCTTTAATCCCCACACCTCTTCTTCCCCGTGTTTGGCCTTGCTGCTTTTAACCCAATTGTTTCTCTAACCTTTAAAGTTGAACAAATCCTGCATTGCTGCTTTTGTCTAATCTCAAACAAAAAGGGTGATGCATTCACATATAATGGTTTTCTAATGGCATTTAAAAAGTTGTAATGGGTATCTAAGAAAATGTTCAACTTTATCATGAAAGAAGACTTTGATTTGATCTCAGATGTAATCAGTCACGTCTTTGAGGCTGACACATCTGCCTTTGCAAGTCCGGGTTCGATGGTCAGTTCTGGTGCAGATTCTCGTGCTGAGTCTGAAAGAACACCTGGCCTCCCCCCTACTGAAAGTGGCACGGCTTTTGTATCCTCTTTACTAAGAGGCTAAACAAGAATAGACTCGCAAATCAGGAGGCTACTGAAACCATTACCGCAGGGAAAGAAGGAGCTTGAAGGTGAAGAAAGAAGGAGCAGAGGGAGGGAAAAGGAAAGAGGGTGGCTACTCTACGATTAGTTTAAGAATGTTTGTGTGTGTTGGAGGGGGGAGGAAGAGGGGAGGGCAAGGGTGAGCGTGTGGGTTAAGCGCAAACACACACCACATTGAAAGCTCTTTTCTTAACACGAGGGGGGGTGAATGGGGCATTATCTCCAGCCCTGTGATTACTCAGCGACCCTAAAGGCCAACACACTGACCTGAGAGCATGATCCCAGAGAGAGAGAGGGGGGGTGAAGAAGAGAGTGAGGGAGGAGGAGGAGGAAAGGGGGGAGGACAACGAGGAAGCCAAGCAGATGCCAGGGCAATTAAAGCGACCGGGGAATGTGACGAATGCGGTCAATCTGTCAAAGCACCCCTGAGGTCACAATATTACCTCCAAGATATACTGTGGTGCCTGCAGGGCCATTTGAGAAGATAAGATGGGAAGAGAGAGAGGTTGGGTGGAGATGGAGAAAGAAAGGAGAAACTTGCTGTCCTTTTTCCACCCCCAATATCACAACCTGTGTATCACCTCATCTATCGCCCTCTTTCAGTCTCTAACACTCCCCATAATTGTCCCTTTCCCCTTCCATTTTCTTCTCAACTCCGCCTCCTCTACTTGTTCTATAGCTCCTCTTTCTACCTTACTCTACTCCCCCATTCCTCTTTATCTGCAGTGGAAGTGTAAACACCTTAAACAAACTGAGGTTAGAGGCGAATGATGGAGACAAAGGGGTTTTATGTAAGAGGAGTTGACCACGGCCTGTCCCGGTTCAGGGCTCCTGGCCTCAGCCAACAGAGGGGAGCCACTGAGGAGCTATAATAACACAAATGAAAACATCCTTCTCATTAAGCCTCGCAGGAGCCGTCTGGAGTTCTTTTAAAGGAGACGGTGAAGGCTGCTAAATAAGGTTTGTCTGTGGACACACTGAAGGCCGAATGTGAAAATGAAAGCCTTTCATGAGGAGGAGAAAGAGAAGGATGACCAGAGGTTAAAATGGTCATCATTATCTGCTAAGATTACCAGTTAGACAAGGAGACAAACACCACTCTACTCACCCAAGGTACCACAGGGTTTGTTCTTGTAGGTGCAGATGTCATATCTAAAAGCAAGTCAAAGACAAATGCATTAAAATATCTTCCTTTTTTTTACTTTTACATTTACACAGCTTTCCTCGACTGGCTGTTGGCCACACCATTCTTTCTCTGTTTAATCACACAGTCTGGCCAGATATAATCTCAGCCTTTAGCATAACAATAGTGAAGTCATGACAGGTTTGCTTCTAGAAAAACACCTGGCGCACCCCTCCATCTACTGCAGAGGCTCTCTGTGTAATGTAAAGAGGCTAACGCGCACACACACACACGAAGGAGAATAAATAGAAAGGCTTCGGTCCTGCTGTTAACGCCACATGCTGGTAATCCAATAGAAGAAGAGAACACTTTAAGCTGCTGTGCTGTAAGAACACATCCATCCATCCATCCATCTTCTGAAGCCGCTTAGTCCTCCACAGAGGGTCGCGGGGGAGCTGGTGCCTATCTCCAGCGGTCAAGGGGCAAGAGGCGGGGGACACCCTGGACAGGTCGCCAGTCCATCGCAGGGCGTAAGAACACATCATTCATTCAAATGAATTATCCAATCGTTACTGAAGCTTTTGATCTAGGGTGCTGCAAATGTCATTTTACTCTCCTTCCCTCCCTCTGCTTTCTGCACAACAGCATACTACTGTGATGTCCTTCAAAATGTCTCTGTTTCAATCACATGTTCACCTTTTTTTCTATGCATGGCAGGTCATATTGCAAACAAATAAGATGCTATCTAACATGGGGACTAACAATCAGAAGACCGCAGAGGTTATTTTCTTGATGAGACACAGCAAGAAACGGATGATTGTGAGAACTTCTTCAGGAGAAACTGCAGGAGGAAAATCACACCATGAAGGCCTTAAGCCTGTATCACACTGAGCTTAGACGGCCGGTGACAGACTGCAAACAACATCTGCAAAGCAGTTTCTAAAATGTCTTGAAAAGTTCTCAGGGGATTTTGATTTCCTTGCAAAAGCTCTGGGCGTATAATGCTGGAATTTTGAACATGTTCAAAACATCAGCAGGAATAAAGTTCCCTCAAAATAGTTGCAGCTATTGCGCCACATGTCACCTGTGAACTGGGCATTGATAAAATTGTGTGGTTTTCTAGCTATTTGTTGTCTCCAGCTATAGTTACCAACAGTTCTGCCCAGTGAGATACAATATGTCATCAAAAAGATAACATTTTATCAAGCATCACAACATGACAAATTTCCCAAAAAACAAACCAAATTTAAAAAAATTCACAAAATGTGACAAAATAACTACAGTTTCGGTGTACACAACAATTTTTGCTACGTTTTTACATTTAGAAAGTTTTGTTTTGCTCTCAGATATGAGCTGTTTGTCTTTACTTCCGGACACTAAGACACAGATTTATTGAAATGTCATTTCATAAATACCAACAAAACGAACAAGTTTTCACAATACAACAAAACAACATAATATTTAAGAAAACACAACAAATCCTAATCAAGAATTCATACAAAACAGCAAAACAAAATGCTTTCCACATTTTAACCAGAGATGACAATAAAAATATAGAAAACTCAATAAAAAACATAAAAACTTTGTTCTTAACAGTAAGAGTGCAACAGTACATGATGTAACCATAATAAAAGTCCGTTGTTGGGACCGGGAGCCGGCAAATTTTACAAACAGCTGTTGTCTGGTCCACGTTGGTCTTTTTATATTTAAACCACAACTATGTGACAGAAGTTGTCCCTCTTTTAGGTACAAGCTCCTCGGTTTGGGTTAGCTGGTTGTCTTGTTGACCCGGTTTAAAACGCAGTCTTCTGCCATGTTTGTTTACGTTTTGCTCCATGATGGGCATGCTGTAACGTGTATTTTGACGTAAATTACTCCCGTAAAACTCCTTACCATGGCGTAAAGGGTAGAGCTTTATATTTGACGATAGACATTTTCTGTCGTCCAGACTAAATATTTCGTAATATCGCACAGCCCTAACCAGTATTATGAAAAAGCAACATATCGAGTGAAGTAAGTAACAATTATTCTTATTCTTCAATTCTTATGGCGGTTGGCACGCAACATTGAGGTGCAGTACTGCCACCTACAGCGTACATTTTCTTCTGGCTTTGAAGCTGTCGAGAACGCGTAAGCAGTGTCAGTTCACATCACATCCGTAGGACAGGGTGGGAAATTCAGGACCGAACTGCAGCACACAGCCTGCTCAAGAAAATGGAACGATACATGGGGGGGCCTCATTCATTCAAACGCTTCATCACCCATTAACTTCAAGAAACTGAACATGCATGCTTATTTTTTACAAATCCTGCCCCCTGCTCCTTTAATTCATTTTTTAAAATCCCAAAACCATGGTTTTTACACCACTGTATTTACCTAATTGTGTACCATTACACTCTACCTAATAGGACCATGATTTATCAGAGTGTTAGGTCTCCAGGGGGAAGAACCTAAAAGCTGTTTAATGCATCACAAAATTCTCCTGCAGACATCTTCTTATGTTAGATTTCACAGGTGGTGACACTGGAAAGACCATATGCAAACTTCTAAGTATGAGTTATAAGCTAATTCCACATAAAGATTAACCTTTTTTCTCCAGACTGCAGATTCACTGAGTTAAGCTCAAAACTGATATAAAAACTGAAGCCAGAGGAGCTGGAGAACATCAAGGGAGAGACGACTAGTGAGCGATCACTGATGATAGACGGGCTGTTTTGTACTGAACCCAGAAGTCACAAATCTTGGTTTTAGCTCATGCCAATCAAATAACACCATCTTATCTTTCTGGACAAAACCAGTTGGGATATGTACCTTTTAGTTGCTAGGTTACGTGGCCAAAACACTTGGGGCAACAATGAAGCGTATTCCAGGTAATGACAGAGTTTTGCTGTTTTATGGTAACAGCCTTGACATAAATTGCAGGGTGACAAGTACAGTACGTCTGTAAAAGCACAATTTATTTCCAGGGCTGAGGTCTTTATTCCTTCAGATACAGGTAGAGCGTGTGCTGGACAGTTTGAGCTTCCAGTGTTTTAGCTGCTGGCTGCTGCTGAAGGCACAGCGCAGGAAAGAACCTGCAACCTATTTGCTCAAAATGAGAAAATTACATTGAATGAAATGCTGGATGGTTATACTGGCGTGTGAGCAGAATGTGCTCCTTTGCCTTTAGCCAACTCTTACCGGGTGATTAGGACAGCGTTGTCATGATGAGCCATCCCATTCTCCGGAATGCTGTTTCCACTGCTGTGATGAGACAGGATGGACTTCTGCCACTTGCAGAAACTGTCCAGAGACTTGTCAGCGTGGTGATTAATTTCTAGGTTTGGCTGCAAAACACACATATGCTAATCAGTGAAAAATGAAGTTTTATCAAACAGAACCAGGCGATCCAATGCGTGACTTTAAAATGAATTAATACTGTGTTGTTCAGCTTCGTATCATGACAAAAATAGTTGTAATTTGCTCTATTTTATTAAACTGATAAATAGTACAGCATTCAGGTTTATGATGCATTATGTCAGTTTAAGTCAAGCTGTAACAGGTTTTATTGAATCAAACACAATCTGTTTGTAATCCCTCATGTTGTCATATTTAATCATTCATACTTTTTATTTCTTTTAACATTATTCTTATTCCAAATCCTGCAGACTCTGAGTACTGACACATTTCAACTGATTTACTTTATTTTTTTGTAAGGGGGGAAGGAGGGGTATAAATAACTGAGGTTAGCATCAACAGCAAACGTGATTGGGTCATTAAGACAGTGAAGAGAAATGTTATAGAGCTTGTAAATTGGATCTTTAATCATCATCAATCTGTTTCAAAGGAAACAGAGAATGAAGCCATTTTACAGCCTGACTTTAAACCACCACACTATTATTCAAATACCAAGTCACCTAAAGTGGAAGTTCAGATCTTTTGAAGTGTATCATATGGAAAGGTTATGACCAACACTATCCTATCTGTTGTAGATAGATTCTGAGTGACTTCAATTTAAAAAACAGAGATTAGTTCCCAGACAAGCTAATGGCTAGTGACTGTAAGGAAAGTTAAAATGTGGATTTTCGCTGTCTTAAAACATAACAATAATTGGTTCCAGCAGTGAACAAACTTCCTAAAATAAAGAAAAAATAACACTGTGTACTTCTGCTCCATTTATTCAACAATATCAGTAAATGTGCTTTCTAATAATTAAACGTTTGACTTCAGTTTTGATGAAAATGATTCTTTTCACTCCATTCCACAGAGAGATCTTCTAAACCCCTTTAAGAAAAACAGATGTTTCTCCTATCACATGTACATGCACATGTACCACGCACTGAGGCTCCCAGAGGGAAGATGTCTGAGCACATCTTTCATCTGACATGCATCCATATGGTGGGTAGTCTGTCTTCTGTCTCTGCCCCTTCAGCCTCATAAAAATACAGCAGCTCACTCACGCCAAGAGCATCACTTCTTCACTGGCTACAGGTAAGGGTTCACAAACTAAAAGTGGCGCTGAGAAGGCACGTACCTGATCCTCAGTGAGAACAATCAGCCGGGTCACAATAATGTTCACTACATTTCCTAGACTGGCATCACGGTAAAGTTTGGCAACCTGACCTCCAGAAAAGAAGAAAAGACACAAAGTCAGACATCTGAACCACATGACTGCAACAGACACGACAGAGGAACCAGCAACGAGGTTATTCAGCAGCGTGACCGAAAAGTAGGATTAAACTTACAATATTCATCACAGACAAGATGTAGTGCTCAATATCTTTGCGACCGTGGTAACCGACCATCATTTTATCAGCGACCACGAGCGTTTCCACAAAGCGCTCCGAGCTGATGGACCGCCTCTGTCTGTGGGTGCTGTTCAACTGCTCACTACTGTTCTGAGGGACAGGGAAGGATGTGCTAAATGGACAAGGTGCACTGCTTTTAATGAGGTCTGTGAAGAACATGGAGACAGAAGGTGGTTAGTGAATGATGGTAGAGCAGTCTGCATGGGAATAATGACACATTGTCTGTCTGAGAGAGTGCTGGTTTGTAGAAAGGGAATGTTCTCCTTTGAAGCGGCTAAAGCTTTTGTTTTATGACCCAGATGCTCTGGGAAAAGCTATAAGATTGTACATGTTAGGACATGCTAGCTTCCTGCCAATGAGAGCCTTTGCTGTTTCCTACAGGACCTTGGCCCAAATACCAAAATACCCACCTGGTTCTTTTTCCAATTTGTCATGTTTCAGCAGACAACACATTCTGTTCTCTGAAATTTCAAATCGGTTTATGATTATTGGTTCTATAAACAGGATTTGTGCTTCTATAAAAGACTGAGCTGAATGCAATTTATTCACTGAAAAGTCTTTTATGAAAGGTGGAGTGAGGGTTTCTCTTACAGGTTGAAAGGTGTCCAGGCCAGAGCAGCTCCTGCACACAAGAGGCCCGGTTATGTCTACCAGAACCTGGGCCTAGAACCAAACCAGCACTTCCTCGAACCTGCTATGTATAGTTATTCCTTTACGTCAGTTTCACCCACACAGAATCCAACCCAGATGGAGGTTCACCAACCTGAAATGCCACAGCTGAACTCCTGGCTATGCTCTTGTGGTGAGGGAATGGCAGACGTTTTATAAATAACATGCTGCTGTGCTCCTTCCAGGTCCCGATCACCGGAGGTGGAGGAGGATATGTTCTTTAAAGGCTCTATTAAATACTGGTCTTCCTCTGTGGTTATAACTCCATGCTTGTTGGGAAAGAAAACCAATAAAACAAGTTAAAATAAAACAAATGTTCAATCTAAAAAGAATAAACACACTTTACATATTTAGTGATTTAGAGGGAATTTTTTCACACTGTTGTTTTGTATTTTACTCGTTTAGACAAAACAGTGAAAAGACGCAACAACACAAGTTGGAACTGCTGAAATTTAGATAGAAAGAGAAAAATCACTGAGTGATAGGTGAGAATGGAGAACAATCAGTCCTTCATAGGCAAAAAGAGCAATGACTGAGAAGACAAATAATTTATTTATAGATTTACTGCTGAGTCAGGAAAGTTAACACCAACTGACACATCCCTCAGAGTGTTCTCTGCTTTCCGTTTGAACACACTGTTATAAGTGCTAAAACTATTTTGTGCAGTAACAAATCCATCTTCCTTAACTATCACAAAGTCTGATCTAAACATTTGTCAAGCAGTTTGAATCTGCTTAGAAAAGTAGCTCAGTGGAAAATGCATATCTGGCCTGTTTCAACACATGGGTTTGGAGTGACATGCTGTTGTCATCATGGACTCTGCCATGCATTATTTGTGATATAAAAACTAATATTTTAGAAAAAGATGGATGCAGCCTCTTGTGTCAAAAGTAAAAACAACACAGAATAATCTTAAACCTTTACTGTAGTTTTTCTAACGAATAAATAAACCTGTTGCAAAAAAATGTATTTATCTGAGAAATGACAGCTTTGTGAGTTTCAACTGTAAGTTTATGATCTCAATTTTGTATTCAAATTTAAATAGAGAAAAATGTTCTTTTGTGAATTATAGTCCCAACTAAAATTCAACTGTCTGCACAAAAACACACAATGTGCTGTTTGCTGGGGTTAAATGACTGTATCTGACTACGACCCAGTTCTCAGATCCACTGCCTACTTGTCATTTGATTTCAAAACACCAAGATGGAGACAGAAATGTTAAGTTTATGACAGCAAAGTGGAAATGTCCATGTTATGGAGTCAACGTAATAAATAAAGGGAAAAACGTTTTTACGCATTTAAAAACTGTAGGGTTAGATGATTCGCTGTGGCGACCTTGATGGGAAATGCAAAAGGAAAGAACATGTTCACTAACATCAACGTGTAAATGATTTAATGAGATACAAAAATACACAGCAATAGTTTATTACTACAGCTATGTCCACTTTTTATGTTTGAGGAAGCCATATTGGATTTTAAGATCAGGGCTGATAAGAGTCTTCCAAATTCTGAGTCAAAGTGTTCCAGTTGATGTTTCTGTCCTGGATGTTGAAGAACTCACCTTCTAACTTGAAATGAAACGTACATACCTCACTGCAGGGGAGGCTGTCATGAATGCATGGGGTAGTAACCATGGCAACTGACTCCTGCTTTTAACTGACTGTTTTCACACAGACAAAGTGGAGTCAATCTAATTAGAAGCCTCTGGAGGCACCAAAAAAATTAAGACATTTCTCTCACATATTGTCCATCTTAAATATCTAGCAGGGTTCCTAAAACAATGTTTAACAACCATGACTTAAATATTTGTATTTTGATTTTTAAGTTGTACGGGCGGTGGTATGACTTTACAGTTAACCGGTGATTAACCGTTAAGAGCTTCAATAGCTGGTTAAACAAAATCTTGGGAAACGTGCATCCCTATGGCTCGCTATAAGTCTCATTTTCACTCTTCATAGAGACATGGTCCCACAGCTTGCTCATGTGGCAGGGGGAGCTTAGTGACACACACACATACACACACTTAATCCAGACAAAAACTTAAGTGGATGGTGTGATAACCAAGCATCACCGCCTGGTTCTCACTAGAGCAGAGGTCCCCGGACCGGTACTGGTCCACAGGTCATTTGGTACTGGGCCATCAGAATACAAAAAACGCCTTAAAGATCCAGTCCAGACCTGTGCGTTACGTATGGAGCTGGCAGCACTGTGCTCACCTGCTGACAAGCTGCAACGTGAGCTCAGCTGCTCTACTCCTCACCTCATGGGTGCAACGGGTCATCATCATCGATCCGTGATTCGTACGGATCTCTCTCTACTACTGTTCCAACGTACCCTGACATCCTGTGCTCACTGCTCACTGAGTCTGCTGATAATTCCCCGCTGAGAAAGGCGTTGGTTCTGCTATCACGTACAGAGGTTCACTTTGTCGGACTCAGTCATTTTAGTTGGCCAGAACGAATGACCGATCGTCTCTGAACCATTCTCTTTCGTACGCGCGTCTGGAGCGGCTGACCCTAACCCATTAATTTGTTTTTATATGATTAAAATTTTAATTAAGCATTGGATTGAAATCTTGAGTTAAATGTTGTTTGTATTTAATGAGCATTGAGTAAAAAAGTTGCACAGTGTTCAACAAAAGGAATAGAGAGCAAAGTTATTTGTCTTTTCTTTTCTTTCTGCTGAAATGATCACTTGCAACACTACCTCCTGCTGCTGCAGGCAAAGGGGCGATTTGCTCTGCGGTCCCCCCTGGATGATATCTTCCAGCATGAACTGAATACATGAATGCAAGGACGATGAAAATCTGCTCACAAGCACTGCCAAAATAAATGAATTCTGATCAAAGTTGCACCTCTGGCAACAACATCTGGGAAGTTCCAACCTTGACATGATCTCACTCTCCCAGAAACGGTAAGGAGAGATTAACACTGCTGCATTGCATGAGATAAAAGGTAAACATCCAAAAACTCTTGAGGAGAAAGTGTCATTTTATTCCCGTCATTTAGCACTGACTGCCTCGTCTGGGTTAGGGATCCATATAGTTCAGCAGCAGTTTTTGGTAAGGGCATGAGGAACTGACGGTGCTGATGATGAATCGTGGTTTAAAACTAAGCTTTAACCTTTTGGTTGACTATTGAGAAGGAGTTCCTGTTCTGGCAAATACAGCTAATATGACATTGCTACCGTTTTCAACAACATATCTGTGTGAGTTGAGCTTTGCAAGCATGACTGCTCTAAAAACTAAAATCAGACAAAACTAAAATAATATTGGATCCAGTATCAGCCAGTTTCACCGATCCAGATAAAAGGCCTGATCACACTTTTGTTTTAAGTGTTTTATTTTTATCTGTAATTTGTGGGTTTAAAACAGGGGTGCCCAACACATCAATCTCAATCGACTGGTTGATCGTGGAGGCATTTCTGGCAGATCATGAGACAGTCTCACACACACACACACACACACACACACACACACACACACACACACACACACACACACACACACACACACACACACACACACACACACCAAGGAATGAGTTGCAATGACAGCAGTCACTCCACGAACCCTCCGTTAAATGAGACGAGAAGGAGGAGCACTCACACGGTGGCAGACACATACACTTTAATTCATTCTCTGCATTAGGATCAACTGTTACACGATTAAGCTCAAAATTTGATTAATGATCAGGTCAGCTTGTCACAGGCTAGGATGCTTCTCCTGTTCTAGAAGGATCATCTCATCATTTTGAAAAAATGATCAATCATGGGGAATGTACGAATCTGTTTTCTGAGTTTAAATATTGGGAAACCTCGAGAACGCCACCTCTAAACAGTTCTACAATTGTATCTGTCCAATCAGGGATGTTTAATCACATATCAGTCTTCAGTCACCTTTACAGACCCTGAAGAGTGAACTACATCATAACCGACACTAAAACATTATTGTCTCCATTTCAATAGTCCACCTGGAGTATAAACTGAAAGAACTCCTAAAGTTTAGGTTTATAAGAAACGCTGACTTGTCTGTATAAAATCCACAATAAAAGCAATTAAGCACACAACACACTGCCCTGTAGAAACACATTGGATTTACTAGTGAGTGATGTCAGGATCTCATACCAGCCAGACAGCTGATTACATTAAAGCACAGACACTGTTTTGTCCATTTTTGGTTCTGGAGGGAAAAAAAGAGCAAACACTAATTAGTTGGAATGCTGAGTAAGCATTCCAACTATTGTTTTGCTGTTTCTCTTTATTAGTTGGAATGCTGAGTAAGCATTCCAACTATTGTTTTGCTGTTTCTCTTTATTATTCTTCTTATTCTTCCAGCTTCCGCCGTTTTTTGGCTCGCTTCTCCTTCCACAATTTTCAACCGATTTCAACAATTCATATATCAAAACGTTCAGCTTCTTCAGGAATGGTGTGGAATGACTTTTCTTCTTGATATCTTTAATATTTTTTGAAATATTCAGCTTTTTGTCCAACTTTTTGGCCCATTGGAATACATTGAAATCTTTCAAATTCTTCAAATTTTTCAACAAATTCAACAATTTTTAAAAGTTTAACTACTTCAGCATCCTTCAACCTAGAAACTTCATTCAACTTTTAAAAGACTCACAAGACTTTCAACTATTCCCGAATGATTCAGCTTGTTGATATCTTTAACCATTCCTGAGATATGACGAGTTAAACTCAAGGAACATTTCAGAAGTCAGACAAAAAAATCGTCAAAATTATAATGAAAGAGATAGGAGCAGATTTGGACTTTCTGAGCCAACTAGGTCGATTTGTGAGAGAACCGTAAGTCACACAGACATGAGAGTTACATTTTCTGAAAGCTAACAAAAATCCCTAATCAGAGATGTATAAATTATACATGTGCTGTGAAAACTGTGGGAGCAGGACAACTTTGTTCGGGAGTGAATCGTGAATCTCAAACCTCTCTCCCACTCTAGTGATGTCATCACCGCCCTCTAACCCTCAGCACGTTTTGGATTAGGAGAGACTTTTTCTTTCAAATGGTCACTACCGTCACTCAGTTTGAAGAACATCAACAAATTATACATTAAAATGTTGGGATTTTTGTCTAGTTTCAGAATATCTGGTTGTTTGGGCCATAGGTAGTATGGCTCGTTCATAAATCACCTCAACGCCAGCAGAAATCCTCCCTTTTTGGGCCGATTTCTCATGTTAATCGACCTCATCTGTCTGTCTTTGAACTTTCACTGAACCCTGTTTTTCCATCGTCATATCTCCCTCAAATTTTAACGTAGACACACAGAAATTTAGACAGAACACCTCGAAAGTGTCCTGTCACCCACAAAGTTTAAATTTTTTATTTATGTCTTATCGTTTTTGAATAGCAGCTAGTTGTTCGGACAGTGGTTTTTCCAGGTTAAACACAGCAGTGTGAGGTAGACATAGTTAAATTGCATGTCACCTAAGCATGACTCAGCTAAATTGGTGCTTTCTGATTGGCCAGGCTGATTGGTTTATGCCTTTCTCAGTGTGTAATGGATTTTGACTGCATTTGAGCACCTTTCTGAACAAAATGTTCCTACTCTCACACCGTTTGTCGTATGTAGACAAATTATACATCAAAACGTTGGGATTTTTGTCCTCTTTCAGCAGATATGCTACTTAAGGCCATAGGTTTTACGGTTTTTAAAGAATCCTCCTCTGTTTCAGCAGAACTCCCTGATTTCCTGCCTCCTTCAGCTGTTTGACCCTTAAAATGTCTTAATACTGTTCTGTTGAGCTTTAGTTCAGCTTTTGAGATTTTTTTCAGAGGTTTTAAAATTTGTTTCAGCTAAATTCAACCTTTTTAGCTATTTTAAACAGTTAAAATGAAAAATTAAGAAATTTTAAGCCTTTGAACTCAAATTAAAATAGTTCATCTTCTTAAACCTGTAACTTTCATCAGCTGGTCACACTTTTACAATGCCTTTACTATATTTTTTTCTAATCTTTAGAATAATTAAGCAAGGGTTACACAGTTCAGCTTAGATTAAGCTTTTAATCAGATTTTGAAGCTTTTTTCACATGTTTAAGCAATCTTTTCAGCTAAATTATCTTATACTGATTGAACTGTATTTACACAGTTCACCTTAGATTAAGCTTTTAATCAGATTTTTAAGCATTTTTTCACATATTTAAGCAATCTTTTCAGCTAAATTATCTTATACTGATTGAACTGTATTTACACAGTTCAGCTTAGATTAAGCTTTTAATCAGTTTTTAAAGATTTTTTCACATGTTTAAGCAATCTTTTCAGCTAAATTATCTTATACTGATTGAACTGTATTTACACAGTTCAGCTTAGATTAAGCTTTTAATCAGTTTTTAAAGATTTTTTCACATGTTTAAGCAATCTTTTCAGCTAAATTACAATTTTTCAGCAAATGTGTACAATAATTTCAACAATTCAGGTATTTTCAACAAATTTGTTCAAATTTAACAACTTTAAGCTACATTAGACTTAAACAAATCTAAATTTTCAGCAAATATTTAAAGTTTAGCTAAATTTCCACTCATTTGAGCTTCTTTCAGCTGGTTTTGGACAATTTCAGCTGTCTCTTTCAGCTTTCAGCATTCCAACTTTGCTTTTTCGCAGGAAAAGCATCTTTTCTAGTTATTCTTCTTCCAGCTTCCGCCGTTTTTTGGCTCGCTTCTCCTTCCACAATTTTCAACCGATTTCAACAATTCATATATCAAAACGTTCAGCTTCTTCAGGAATGGTGTGGAATGACTTTTCTTCTTGATATCTTTAATATTTTTTGAAATATTCAGCTTTTTGTCCAACTTTTTGGCCCATTGGAATACATTGAAATCTTTCAAATTCTTCAAATTTTTCAACAAATTCAACAATTTTTCAAACTTTAACTACTTCAGCATACTTCAACCTAGAAACTTCATTCAACTTTTAAAAGACTCACAAGACTTTCAACTATTCCCGAATGATTCAGCTTGTTGATATCTTTAACCATTCCTGAGATATGATGAGTTAAACTCAAGGAACATTTCAGAAGTCAGACAAAAAAATCGTCAAAATTATAATGAAAGAGATAGGAGCAGATTTGGACTTTCTGAGCCAACTAGGTCGATTTGTGAGAGAACCGTAAGTCACACAGACATGAGAGTTACATTTTCTGAAAGCTAACAAAAATCCCTAATCAGAGATGTATAAATTATACATGTGCTGTGAAAACTGTGGGAGCAGGACAACTTTGTTCGGGAGTGAATCGTGAATCTCAAACCTGTCTCCCACTCTAGTGATGTCATCACCGCCCTCTAACCCTCAGCACGTTTTGGATTAGGAGAGACTTTTTCTTTCAAATGGTCACTACCGTCACTCAGTTTGAAGAACATCAACAAATTATACATTAAAATGTTGGGATTTTTGTCTAGTTTCAGAATATCTGGTTGTTTGGGCCATAGGTAGTATGGCTCGTTCATAAATCACCTCAACGCCAGCAGAAATCCTCCCTTTTTGGGCCGATTTCTCATGTTAATCGACCTCATCTGTCTGTCTTTGAACTTTCACTGAACCCTGTTTTTCCATCGTCATATCTCCCTCAAATTTTAACGTAGACACACAGAAATTTAGACAGAACACCTCGAAAGTGTCCTGTCACCCACAAAGTTTAAATTTTTTATTTATGTCTTATCGTTTTTGAATAGCAGCTAGTTGTTCGGACAGTGGTTTTTCCAGGTTAAACACAGCAGTGTGAGGTAGACATAGTTAAATTGCATGTCACCTAAGCATGACTCAGCTAAATTGGTGCTTTCTGATTGGCCAGGCTGATTGGTTTATGCTACTCTCAGTGTGTAATGGATTTTGACTGCATTTGAGCACCTTTCTGAACAAAATGTTCCTACTCTCACATCGTTTGTCCTATTTAGACAAGTTATACATCAAAATATTGGGATTTTTTTCCTTTTTCAGCAGATATGCTACTTAAGGCCATAGATATTACGGTTTTTAAAGAATCATCTTCTCTTTCAGCAGAAGTCCCTAATTTTATGATCCTTCTGCTCTATCTGTGTTTGACCCTTAAAATGTCTTTATATTCTTCAGTTGAGCTTTAGTTCAGGTTTTTAGATTTTTTTT
>SSNR01000095.1:821399-831399 GCA_006937965.1 Callopanchax toddi
TTGAGATTTTTGCCCTCTTTCAACAGAACTCCTTGATTTTCTGACTCCTTAAGGTGTTTCTGTGTTTGACCTACATTCATTAAACTGTCTTTAAACTCTTTAGCCTCACTTAAGTTCAGCGTTTTAGATATGTTTAGAGGTTTTAACAATTTATTTAAGCTAAATTCAACATATTTCAGCTAATTCAAAGAAGTACAATACAAAATTAAGATATTTTAAGGCTGTCAACTCAAATTAAACTACTTTCAACCTCCTTATATTTTAACTAATATTCTACCATTCTGCTTGACCTTAAAGTCTTTCTTACACTGTACTGTTTAGCTAATCTTATAATATTTCTTCTACTATATTTTTACCTTTTCTGCTGGTGTAAACTTTTTTGCAAGTTATTGCCTTTTGCTATTTTCTTCTTTTGCTAACCATTTGAGTGTTTAAGCAGTCTTTTCTTCTAAATTGCACTTTTTATACAAATTTCTACACCTAAATTTCAACAAATCAGGTATTTTGAACTATTTAATTCAAATTAAACTCTTTTAAACTTCTCTAAACTTCAAATATTTAAGATATTTCGGCTAATGTTGTCACCTGAACTTAAATTCAGCTTCAGATTAACTCTTTCAGTAAAGTATTTAAAACTTTTCAACTGAGACTTCAACTTTTTAAAAAGGATTCTGCTTTTTATGACGTTTTAACTTAATTTCAGCTAAAGTTCTTCTTCATTACATAAGGTTTCAGCCAGTTTTAACTGTTTTCATTGTCTTATACTGATTTCACTGTATTTACACAGTTCAGCTTAGATTAAGCTTTTAATCAGTTTTTAAAGATTTTTTCACATGTTTAAGCAATCTTTTCAGCTAAATTACAATTTTTCAGCAAATGTGTACAATAATTTCAACAATTCAGGTATTTTCAACAAATTTGTTCAAATTTAACAACTTTAAGCTACATTAGACTTAAACAAATCTAAATTTTCAGCAAATATTTAAAGTTTAGCTAAATTTCCACTCATTTGAGCTTCTTTCAGCTGGTTTTGGACAATTTCAGCTGTCTCTTTCAGCTTTCAGCATTCCAACTTTGCTTTTTCGCAGGAAAAGCATCTTTTCTAGTTCTTCTTCCAGCTTCCGCCGTTTTTTGGCTCGCTTCTCCTTCCACAATTTTCAACCGATTTCAACAATTCATATATCAAAACGTTCAGCTTCTTCAGGAATGGTGTGGAATGACTTTTCTTCTTGATATCTTTAATATTTTTTGAAATATTCAGCTTTTTGTCCAACTTTTTGGCCCATTGGAATACATTGAAATCTTTCAAATTCTTCAAATTTTTCAACAAATTCAACAATTTTTCAAACTTTAACTACTTCAGCATACTTCAACCTATAAACTTCATTCAACTTTTAAAAGACTCACAAGACTTTCAACTATTCCCGAATGATTCAGCTTGTTGATATCTTTAACCATTCCTGAGATATGATGAGTTAAACTCAAGGAACATTTCAGAAGTCAGACAAAAAAATCGTCAAAATTATAATGAAAGAGATAGGAGCAGATTTGGACTTTCTGAGCCAACTAGGTCGATTTGTGAGAGAACCGTAAGTCACACAGACATGAGAGTTACATTTTCTGAAAGCTAACAAAAATCCCTAATCAGAGATGTATAATTTATACATGTGCTGTGAAAACTGTGGGAGCAGGACAACTTTGTTCGGGAGTGAATCGTGAATCTCAAACCTGTCTCCCACTCTAGTGATGTCATCACCGCCCTCTAACCCTCAGCACGTTTTGGATTAGGAGAGACTTTTTCTTTCAAATGGTCACTACCGTCACTCAGTTTGAAGAACATCAACAAATTATACATTAAAATGTTGGGATTTTTGTCTAGTTTCAGAATATCTGGTTGTTTGGGCCATAGGTAGTATGGCTCGTTCATAAATCACCTCAACGCCAGCAGAAATCCTCCCTTTTTGGGCCGATTTCTCATGTTAATCGACCTCATCTGTCTGTCTTTGAACTTTCACTGAACCCTGTTTTTCCATCGTCATATCTCCCTCAAATTTTAACGTAGACACACAGAAATTTAGACAGAACACCTCGAAAGTGTCCTGTCACCCACAAAGTTTAAATTTTTTATTTATGTCTTATCGTTTTTGAATAGCAGCTAGTTGTTCGGACAGTGGTTTTCCAGGTTAAACACAGCAGTGTGAGGTAGCATAGGTCACCTAATTTAGATTTTTTTGTTTTAAAATTTGTTTCAGCTAGTTACACAGTTCAGCTTAGATTAAGCTTTTAATAGTTTTTAAAGATTTTTTCACATGTTTAAGCAATCTTTTCAGCTAAATTATCTTATACTGATTGAACTGTATTTACACAGTTCAGCTTAGATTAAGCTTTTAATCAGTTTTTCAAGATTTTTTCACATGTTTAAGCAATCTTTTCAGCTAAATTACAATTTTTCAGCAAATGTGTACAATAATTTCAACAATTCAGGTATTTTCAACAAATTTGTTCAAATTTAACAACTTTAAGCTACATTAGACTTAAACAAATCTAAATTTTCAGCAAATATTTAAAGTTTAGCTAAATTTCCACTCATTTGAGCTTCTTTCAGCTGGTTTTGGACAATTTCAGCTGTCTCTTTCAGCTTTCAGCATTCCAACTTTGCTTTTTCGCAGGAAAAGCATCTTTTCTAGTTTATTTTGTTAATAGGGCTGGGTACCGTTAAATATTTTTTGATACCACTACTTTAACGATACCTGGTTTTTGATACTGGTACCTATACTATTTTCTGTACCTATGTGTATAATTCTGAGAGAAAATAACAAAAGTACTAAGAGTTGTATTTAATTAAACCAAAATTAAACCTAAATTTGGGATAAAGGTGTGAAATAATCCTAGGTTTTCCACTGAAATTGGAAACCTTTTTAAAGAAAGATACAAGGAAAAACAATAATATAGTCTGACTGGATCATCCTTTGTCAGCTAGATACGTCTTTAATTTAAAAAAAAAAGAAGCTAAATCTGAGCCCTGTTTAACTGAAACCAGTCTGGTCTGGGAATACCATACTGGGGATCCCCAGGAGGAGCTGGAGAGTGTTGCTGAGGAGAGAGAGGTCAGGACTTACTTCCTGGTCACCTCTGTGACCTGACTTCAGATTAGCGGTGGAAAATGGATGAATAGAAAGATAGATGGATAAACATTGTTGCTGAATAGACATGATTACAACTCAGCTAAAATCCACAGGCTGAAAAGTATCTTAGAACCAGATCAACACTCCTCAGTTCTTCAGAAGGCAGTCCCTCAGGTGAAGGCTGTAAGAGAACATCTCTCATCCCATCTGGAGGTTTCAGAAGATGGCTTAGGATCAAATCAATCTGATAAGCAGACTGAACTAATGCTATTGATGATTTTTATCAACTAATTTTAAATAATCTAAAATATGTTGTAAAGGGAGTTGACGCCTTTAGTGCAGCAGCATTTTGAAGCAGCTGTTTTAAAGTGAAGTGCATCACTATTAATATCCTGACTGTCACCACTGCACCAAGGGAGCATGCTTCCATTCATAAACACATTTTATTTGATATCAGTTTAACCATTAGGCCAGAGTGGAAAGAAGCATTTCATAATGAATCAATCAAACTAAAGGTGATCGTGTTTCTGTTGAAGGAATCCCAGCTGTGGCCCGTCTCCATGTTCCCCCATAAATGAACAGTTTCCTTACTCCGTTTTCTCCCACAGGTCAAAACATGTCCGACGGGTGTATAGTGTATGTCACTCTGGATTTTTCTTCTTAAAATAAAGTGAGACATCAGCAGGTGGTGGAGGATAGAAACTCTCATTATTTCATGCTTCACATCCAGGCTTGTGAGTGTCTTCTAATCTGGGTGGGAACCGATTGTTAAACCAGATCTGCTGTAGAGTCACTGCAACAATTAGATTCATTTCTGGACCTTTTTATTCTAAGTTGCTGCATTGTCAGAAGGATGGCCTCATGTCTGACCTTAACTATTGTAGAATAGTTAACTCAATGGTGCACAGGTTGAACAGAAGAAGCCCAAACCATCCTCCAATCCAGTTAGATTTAAACAGAGTTTATTCTAAAAAGGGGCCAGCACCTTATTTACCTGCTGATGAAGCTGAATACTTCTGTTTCTATGGTTATTTAAATAACTGTTATCACTGATTGAAAGTCTGTTGTTTTCTATAATTTGCTGGTTTTATGGTGTGTTAGTAAAGGAGGAGACGTCATTAAAGTTTGCTGTAAAGTCGTTGGTGTTCAGCAGACCGATTTATGCTCTGTGTGGAAAAAACATGAAAGTGAGACGTATCAACAACCTCGATCCTATTTGGACTCACCTCACCAAGATGGACTAATAGATGCTTTAATTCTCTTCTACCTTCAGCTGTCAGACGGTTAAACGCTGCAGACTCAACTAGACAGGTCTGTGTTATTAAACTAGTCTCTTCCTGTCCTCAGACTGAAGCTGACTAGTTGTCACTGACTGGAGGATAATAGACTTTAATGCTCTGTGCTGTTTCACTTGTGTTTCTTTTTATTTCTGAGTTCCTGTGATACCAGAGGTTAAACTAAATGGTCCTACTAGGATAAATAAAGTAAAAGGTTTAGGTTTTCACAGCGTAACAATTCAATCTAATTTCTCTATCATGTCCTGTTTGGGGCTGTTTGATATTGACAAACATGGGTATCATTATAGTTTTTGCTGTTTTGCTGATGTTGATAATATGGCGATATTTTAATAACTTACAGTGTTAACTCCTATGTTCAACCTTTTTATTCTATCATAGGTTATTCCCTATTGCTGAAAAATACTTGCATGACTACAACTCATCTTCACTGCTGCCATGGGTCCAGACCCCTGAAGTTTTTCATATTCCTCATACTATGCAGTAGTTAGTCCGGACATGGTGAAGGTATTTTGTTGTTGCTCTGTCTCTCAGTCTTCTTAAACAGCTAGCTGTATAGCTATCTGATGCTAACGTTTCCGGTGTAGGTACTAGCTCAGGCTGCCAGATCGGCTCGGGGGCCTGCGTCTGCTGAGTACGTCACGCTAGCTGAACGTACGACTAACAGAAGTGACGTTATCATAAAAGTTACGTTAGCATGTTGACGCTGAAGATTTTGATTGGTCCAGACAAATTTGTGAATCTTTAGATGTATTTACATCGGAACTAATGAAATAGACTGAAGATTTCAACACTTTTACAAACGGTCAGGCCTACTAAATAAGTAAATACATTTAAAACATTCACATATAAGAACTGTTGTGCTCATTTAGCACAGTCTGATGTTGATTTGATGTAGTTTCACGTTCTTTACAAAACAAAGACAATATCGAGTTTTATTAACAAATCACAGTTATAAAGAAAACATTTAGGCGGTAAGAAACATTAAATAACAAACCTGCTAAATTCTTTCCAAAACACTTGTGGAAGAACAGTATCCTGTACATCTCAACAGCTATAAGGTCATTCAGAGTTTCCTTATCTGTACCCTGCTCTGTCCCTCAGCCCAGCAGGAGCAGCTCCTCTTTTTATCCTCCCCTCCACAAACTGCCTCTGATGTGGGCTGCTGCATGCCTTTGCTACAGCCTATAAAAGTGAGAAATTTAAAAAAAAAGGCTAAACCAATGTCTGGGGTCTTAAAGAATCGAAAAATCTGAACAGGAGATGTCCAAAAAAAGAAGACATTTCTTTAAGCCAAATAGTCAGTTTTGATGGAGGAAGACACAACGAACACCCACTCAGACTGGAAGCAGTGTGTCTCACTGCTCAGTAGTAGTATTAATGTGTAATGTGTTAATACATTACACAAGAGAGTTGAGAAAAAGGCGTCACTTTTCCATTATGTTGTGCAAGTTTGGTTTGAGGGCTGACACTTTAGAGCTGCTTTAAAATGACAAATGATCATTTTTTCTCTCTTTCATGCAGAATTCACACAGAAGCACTCAGGTCCAGGTGAGAGGACTTAATAATCTGTGAAGCTGATAGGTTTTCAGTCAGCTCTGTTTTATTGTTTGGTTTGTATTTGGCCTTTAGCTGTTTTCCCTCTTCTCTTTGTTACACGAGAAGTTTAAAGCCTCATTGGTCACTTCCTCCATGCAACCCTCTGACACAGAATTGCTGCTTTGGCATTTAGCAAAGGCAGATGAGCGTGCTGCGGTGTTCAGCTCCATGCATCATTACGTGGAGGTGGCCAACAGCAGAGCACAGAGCAGAGGGGTTCAGGCCATATTTCATTAGGTGTCCAGATGTAACAGAAGGCCTCATTAACATGCATGGCCACAGGTTGTGTGTGTGTGTGTGTGTGTGTGTGTGTGTGTGTGTGTGTGTGTGTGTGTGTGTGTGTGTGTGTGTGTGTGTGTGTGTGTGTGTGTGTGTGTGTGTGTGTGTATGTGTGAGGAGCACAGCCTCCACCGGGGACAACTCATTCCGATCAGACTTGAGGTGGTCCTCAGTTGTCCAGTTGTTTTGTTATGATTGCCTGCCTCAGAAGCTGCAGGAAATAAAATCGCTTCAATCCTTTTCAAATAGCAACTGGAGGCGAGTCTGTTTCTGAGATAAGTGGCTGTTGGCAAAAGATTAGCAGATACTCAGGAGATGAATTCATTAGAATATGTTCTCCTGAACGGCTTCTATAAAAACACAACAAAACGAGTCTTATCTGTTTACATTATTCTTAATTGATTAACCAGAAATGGGAAAACAAAGATTAGTGGTGGTGGCTAGAACTGATTACCTGACGTCATTATGTGTTTCTTTCTTGTTCCTGAGAATGTGTTTAATTGACCAAACACTGAGATTATAGTTGGTTAACTTGAACCCCAAAAATACTTCCTTTAACCTGGAGCCAATACGATAACATTATGTAGAATAAACAGCAACTCTTCCAGAATTGTCTGTTTTCTCAACTCATCCGTTTAACTCCATCTTCTCTACACTGTTGTAATAACCTGGAGCTAATGCAGCTGCTCTTTTACCTCTTTACCCAGTCATTGAGTTAACTCTATCAACGGTCCCAAATTAAAACATTGAAATAACCTTTACTACTGCTTAAAAAACAGAAAGATGTGTAGTTCAATCAGGATGGTAGCCCAGATCACACAGTGGCTCCTGAAGGCAGCGTCTAACATTTCTCCAGTGTTTCGTTCCTTAGTTTGTTCTAAATTCTAGAAAAAGAAGGTTGAAGCTTGAGGTATTCAAACTACAACTTCACCACTAGTTGTCATTAAATTAGAACAATCTCATTTTGAAGTTTGACAAGAAAAATTGATTGTACACAGACTGTCATCCAGGCCTCCTGATTACCTTGTGAGAGAGGGCATTTTGGATGTATTGTATTTCATCTCCACAGAGGAAGTTGAACACTTCTGTAGATGTTTGTATTTACCTCCAGCTTTTCTGCAAACAACCACTAACACTCAAAGGTAAAGGTGCGCTCTAAAGCCTCATCACCATCAGACGGGCTGCTGTGCTGCAGAACTGACTGTGACATCAACCCAATCCACACTTCCTGGCTTCATATAACACAACAGCCTGCTGTTATATTCACACCAATCTCTTTAAAAACGTATTGAGTAAAGCAAGGAAGAGGATTTGAAGCAAAGCAGAGGAAGCCAAAGCAGTGCCCCGCTTTTTTCTTTTTCCTTTCTAGGTCTAATCCCTCTTATAGGAGGACGATAAGCGCGTTTTGACTTCGCCCCAAAGTTCCTGTTGTTTATGCATCCTTTGCCAAACCACGTGGATCCCTGTTGAGTCACATAATCTTACTGGTGCCAGTTTGGCAGTGCTGCAAATATAGCACTGCCTCCTGTCCCAGGTCAGATGACTGGAGTGGGGTGGAAAACATAATGTCTCAGCATCTCTGAGCTTTCATCTTACCCTCCCTCTGCTGGTCCTCATGAAAGCATTTGGTCACGATATCTATCTGTCAGAGCGCGGTGGCTTGGGGTTCTCTCTTTTTGGTTCTCATGAGCTCTTTCCTCATATTAAAGTCTATAAAAAACCCAACCAGTCGCTCCACTGCAGCCAGTTCCTCCCTGGCTTGAGAGGAAAACAGAGAAACAGGCCTTTTGATCTCCTTTCTTCTGACATGCATCAGTTAGATTGTGACCGTCACTGACTTAAAGAAGCCCCGTGGTTTTTAAGCACAGATCCTGATTACATCATCATTTGCTGTACCATCTGTCAAGATGACCTTTAAACTCCTGCATGCTTCCGCTAACTCTCATCTCTTACTTTGACAAGTCATATATGTACTGTACCCCACGCCTTACATCTGTACATTTGTAATGATACAGTGCTACAGTTTAAGTTCTGCTGTTTGAAATATTCTTCTCAAACGACTGATTTGTTCAGATAATAAACTGCTGGGGGGAATCGTTTTTTAGACATTTTGTTTCCTTCAGACTCAGACACTGGAACTTTGCTGTAAAAGCAGGAGTATCTTTTGAAGTGAGATGTAGGAGCGTTTGATTTTCTTCCTCGTTAACAGCAGTGATTCAGCTGCACCTGGGCTCTAGGTGATCCAGTATTTCTACTGGTACCACAGTGGAGGCTAATTACTACATGTTATTTAGGGTGCTTTAAATGGATATTTGGTCATTTTGTAGTGACGTTTCTATCAATAAAAAGTATTTTCCCCATATGGATTTCTTCAGTTTTTGCTGACTCATCACAATTACATTTTTCAGATCATCAAACACCTGAACATTAGCTGCTAGTTTGTCACTCTTCTGCAGGTTGCTCCAGTCAGAGGACTACTTCTTGTTTCTTCTTGTTGCAGTGTACGGGTTTTAAAATACTTTTAGGGTTTTGATTTTTAATAATAACAAAATCAGCTCCTAGTCCCACTGTGACTAGTTGTTAGCTTGTTAGTCAGGTCATAATCAGTCTATTTCTCCATACTAAGGTTTTTAAAGGACAACATAATATTATTATTAGTGGTGGGACTCGATTTAAAAAATTAATCAAATTAATTACAGGCTTTGTAATTAATTAATCGCAATTAATTGTATTTTTAACTAACAAGGAAATTTGCCCCCAAAAGCAATTTTTTAATTTAAAATAATTTTATTGGGGGACAGAATCAAATAATAGACCTGAACTTTAATATTATAAACTCAAGCTCCTTTAATCGCTGGGAAAATGCATTTAAATTGCATTTTAGTTTAAATCTGTAGAAAAACAAATAAATATCCCTGGCTAAAATGGGACAGACCTAAAAGCACAGAACAGTATTATTTTATTTATTCATTTTAAGTACATTTACAGAAGGGTGTTGTTTTTAAATAATGATAATAATAAAAGATTTCCTCTGTGTGGAAACACCCTGAGTTTCTCTAGTTTGCCCTGGTCTGGTTGGCTTCCTTTGTATTCACAGGGCTGTGTTCAAACTGACCCACTGTCTTGAGACACTTCTGTCTCAGTTGCGGGGTTCGGGACAGGTCGTGTCCTTATTTTGTCTGTCCCCATTGTAAAACCAAACCAGACGGCAAGGACGGGGCAGGAATAAATCTGAAGGAGAGACTGTCCAACTTCACAGCCACATGAGAAGCAAACTCACCGCGACCGGATAGATAGACTGAATCCTCCGAAGGATGCAGCCTCTGCTGCGCCGAGCTCTGACCTCTGCATCATCGGCGTGTAGGAGCACTGACAAGTGTTCCCCTTTGCGTCATATGCAAGCTGGGATTAATTGCGTACATTTTTTTATGCATTGTTTTGTATGTAATTAATTAATTGAAAAATATATGTATTATAATTTATATTTAAATCAATGTGATTGATTATATAATATTTGACTTTATTAAACGTCCAAAACCTTTCCACAGAAATCCGGTTAAAAATAAATGACCTGACATTCATTTCTAAGGCCATTGCAAAAAACCAAGTCATGTTGTCAACCTGGCACATTTTCTGTTGACACTAAAATGCTTTCTGATCAGCAGCAGGTGTCACTACAGAGAAAATAATACAGCTGCTGGA